>JASDQU010029633.1:27817-46894 GCA_032191745.1 Picea mariana | reverse complement strand
ATGATATTTTCCTGAGTCAAGGAAAATATACAATATATATATTGAAGAAGTTCGGTATGACAGAATGCAAATCCATGCCTACACCAATGGTGATGGATTTGAAGAAAATGAATGATGATGATTCAGGCGAGATTGATCCACACTTGTACTGAAAACTGATTGGATCACTAATCTATCTGGCTAACACCAGACCTGATATATGCTACACAGTTAATGTGCTTAGCCAGCTCATGAGTCAACCGAGACAGACTCACTGGATAGCATCAAAACATGTATTGAGATACCTACAAGGCACAATTGGATATGGCCTGAGATATAACTCCAGTGTAGACTTGAGTTTATAGGGATATGCTAATGCAGATTGGGCAGGGAGTGTAGTGGACCGAAATATAAACTTCGATTGTTGCTTCACTTTGGGGTATGCCATGGTTTCCTGGTGCAACATGAAACAAAGCTCTGTGACCTTGAGTACCATAGAGGGAGAGTATATAACATTGAGTGTGGCAGTCTGCGAAGCAGTGTGGATTTGAAAGCTTCTGACAGATTTATTTGATCATGAGATGGATCCTACCACCATCCATTGTGATAACTAGAGATGTGTGAAGCTCTTTGAGAACCATGTGTTTCATAATCGATCTAAACAAATTGAGATAAAATATCACTATATTAGAGACATGGTGCAGAGGAAAAAAATACACGTGCAATACCTTCCTACGCATGAGCAGATTGCAGATATCTTCACCAAACCGCTTGCTAAGACGAAGTTCGAGTACTTCTGTGAGAGACTTGGCCTGGTGGAGAATACCTCCCTAGCTGAGAGGGAGTGTTGATGATTATTTCCAAGACGAAGTTTGAGTACTTCTGTGAGAGACTTGGCCCGATGGAGAATACCTCCCTAGCTGAGAGGGAGTGTTGATGACTACAGCCAAGACAAAATTCGAGTACTTCCATGAGAGACTTGGCCTGGTGGAGAATACCTCCCTAGATGAGAGAGAGTTTTGATGACTACAACCAAGACAAAGTTAGAATACTTCATGCGAGACTTGGGATGATGGAGAATCCCTCCCTAACTAAGAGGGAATTTTGATTATTACAACTGCGTGAGACATCCTTCAGGACACAGACTGAGTGAGTCGGCCTGAGAGAGAGCCCATGAGTTGGGTGTGCCCATGAGATGGGTTTGTTTTCCCTCTCTGAGATGAAGAAGGAACGTTGTGTGACCATGTGTAGGGAATATGCCCATGAATTGGGTGTGTCGTTCTCTTTGAGACATAGGTGAAACACTGTGTGCCCCTGAGAAGGGAAGATGCCCATGATATGGGTGTATCATTTGAGATGAAACAATGTGTACCCCTGTGAGGGGTGAAGGAGCCCATGTGATGGATTTATTGTTCTCCTCTCTAAAAAGAGTTGATATTATGTGATACTCTAGATTATTCTCATGTGAGACACAGTGAGATAGAGATATTTTGAGTAGGACGTTCCTGTGGCTAAGCACAGGTGGACGTGATCCTAGTGGATAAGCACTAGTGAGTGTGTATTATGATGATTCTCCTGTGAGACACAATGAGATAGAGACTTTGATGTCCTTGTGGTTGAGCACAGGTGGACGTGCCCCTAGTGGGTGTATGATATCCCTTGCTATATTTTCTAAGAGTCATACTTACCTATAACCCTAATTGTGATGTAAAGGGTACAGGTTGGCCCTACCATAAAGTGAAAGATAATTAATGTAAAAGACAATTAATATGGTAATTATTAATTATATTTTGATTTATTGAGGTCGGCCCTACTGTTCCAATAGACACCACTTTTGATGTGTCCAGTCTAATATAAATAAAGGTGATTTCCCCATTGAGGAAACACAACACAAGTGATTTTTGTAAATTTCAGCAAGTGCAAGTTCTAAGTCTGAAGTGCGCACCTCTCTTGGGCACTAGCCTTCTAGGTTTTGTGAGCACCCTTTTGTGTGCTAAGTTTATGGTGTGGGAGGTCTCTCTCTTGAATAATATAGCAAAGGATTGGCTGGGTTTTCTTCCCTTGTTGAGAAGGTTTTCCTAGGATACTTATTGTGTACTTGTGCATGGTATTTCTTCTTGTGATCTTGATTATTGCAACAAATTGTTTATGGTGTAACTGCAATTGTCTATGGTTCAAGTAAAATTCTAAAATTGGAATGAACTTCATGCTTCAACCTAGCTTAATGAAAAATCAACATATTTTTCTTCATAAAACGAATGGATGTGACAAGGCATTCATTTTCTTATTGGTTCATGGATTTGGCATTACAACTAAAGTCTTTACCAACTCAATATGCCATATTATGATGAGACTTGGTTTGGTGAATAAAACAATTGTTTTTTAAAAAAGGCTCTATTACATAGAGTGAATATATTAACATGCGAAGGGTGGAAATAAAAGTCCAATCTATTGGTATCCAATGCTATCTTTCATTCCAATATTTAAGCACGTATTTGTGAAAATCGCACCCCCTAAGTTGGAAATAGCATTTAAAAAGAAAATCAGTTGGTTATGAAGGGATATCACATTCTAATAAATGGATGTTTTCAAATGTCATTCTATAATGGACTCTGCATTTTTGCAAATGATATAAGTAGAAGAGATCCAAAAGATATGGAGTTACGACATGCAAATAAGATTATAAAAGAAGTGAAAAGGCTAGTTGAAGTAAGTAATCACGATCTTGGATATTTTGAGAATGGCTAGGAAGGAGGACATTTGGACGTGTCTATGATTAAAAAAATGGGAATATAAAACCAACAACGTGGAAATTTTCTTTCCTCACCTTCATTTATAGTATCTGAGCAACATTCATTTTGAATAACTAAAGAAAATTCCAAATATTATTACAAATCATACCCGTCTAATGCATCATCTTATTGAGGAGACGAGGTATTTTTAAAGATCGTGGTATATATTGTTTGATGAGATGGACAATTATTGAGATGGTTTTGAAGATTAATGGTGAAAATACTCATCATTCGAGTGATAACCACCATAATTCGTTTTTAATGCAACTCTGCTTGCTTAACCAATACAATATTCTAGGATCATCTAATTGTACAATTCGATTTTAAAACTAAAGCTCATGATATTTATCGTGCGACCTAAGGGGAAATGTACTGTATTGCTTTATCCAATGAGAAAGTAGATTGGGGAATGAGATGAATAAGGCATAGCTTACAAGTGCATATACTATTCTTCGCAGTATGATATTACAAGACGATATTAATGGTGGATTGAAACAAGAAAATGCGGGTTCAACCAGTTGACATAATGCCTTCCTCTTTGACATGGTTGTCTTATGAATCCATTAACATTTTGACACCGAAGCTCCCTGAATCGACTATCTCAACCCGTCATGATTATTGGCTAATATTTATGAAGTTATATGCTACATTTACTTCAAGGAGATTGGATACGTCCCCTACACATGTTCGTGTCACCAGAAATGATCAGGATATTTTGGTGGAATTTTATGTAGATTTGATCATTTTTATCTCATCAGAGTCCAATAACATATGCCACAAAAATTGATAATGATTATTCTAACCTGTACAAAGAATATAAATTGGGTCGAGATATCTGTATGCCCCTCTTGGATAAGCATTTCATCGAAGTTTCAATGTCAGATACTACTTTTATAGGAAGACTGAAGAAGGAAAAATCAATACAATATCCCAGTTTCAGATCCCTGCTGCGCCCATATAAACAAATATCATGAAGAAAGCACAAAATTGATTGTTCAACATTCTCTATTGATTAGGTTTATCATTCTCAAATGATTTACTTAGACAGGTTTGGTTTTAATACTAAATAAGTGGTATTCAACAATGAAACTGTTAGAATGGTCAGAAAATCAAATTTTGGAGTTAAAATACCACCTAGAGGGCTATTAAATTATTAGTTATTATGTAATATATGTAAACATATACCAACACCAAGTTGTGAATCTATCGACACATAGATAAGAGGAATAATGAAATTTCCAAACAAATATCCTTTTATCAAAACAAATGAAGGTGGTTTTAGCTCATACGAGATCAAATTTGTTAACCTGAAACAACCATAACCAGCAAAACCGCCCATGAAATAATATAAAGGAGGCAACCTGCAACCAGTCGGGGAGGAGAAAAATCACGAGAGGTATGTTAGGAGCATGAGAGAGTAATTATTATGATCTTTCATCATTCATACTTTATTTATTTCTCTTTGGGATTTGACGGGTCGTGGATAGCAGGGGTGGCTCGTAGAGCATCAAGAAGAACTTAGTAATGAAGTTGATGGCTTCTTTTAGGTAACTTGTGCATTTGTTTGAGTTTCTACAATTTGTCTATGTTCTCATGGATGATCCATTTTTCTCATGTGCAGATGAATACCTTGAAGCTTTATTGGTCATTGTTCAAGCATGCCTATCTTCATTGTTAATCTTTTGTACTTGGCTATTCTTGTATGAGTGAGGAAACCATATTGAATAGTTAGAGTTTCACTCAGGGTCTAGACCTTCGCAGAGGTCTGAAAGCTCCAATATTCTGAGGAATATATGAGGATTTCACTAATAAAGATCACTCTCTCTCTGGATATCGTTTATATTTTATTTTTTTGTTATTTCGCATGAGTTTTCTTAAAGAAAAATAAAATAAAATCCTATATTTCACTTCATGCAAGTGTACATTCTTTCTGTAATTACATTCACATCTCTCTTTCTTTATTATTTTATTTCTCTAACAAGAATATATTATAGACAAATAAATGATGAAATCACCCTCCGTAAATGTTATTTTCCTTATACTCACTGTACAATTATTCATTTTTCTTTTAAGTTTATTATTTGTTTTTAATATATTTTTGTATTATTCTAACTTGTTAATATGACAACTAATTCACTTTTTTTATTTACCTTTTAACACTTCCTTTTCTTTAATGCAATGATTAATTTTGTTATGCTACAAAATAAAATTTGTTATCATTAACATTTTTTTAAACCTTTGTTTATTTTGTTTTAATGATATTTCATTTTTGTATTAACCTTATTCTAATTTTATTTACAAAATCAATAAACATTATAAAGGTTAAAAGTATAAAAATTATAAAATTTAAAACACAAAAAAATTAAATATTGAAATACAAAGCAAAAGGGATTCACACTTGGACTTTAGGTTATAGGAGACTTCGCTTAGAGTCTAATGTTTTTTCTCGTTGGGGCTATAAACCTAGGGTAACATTCCCATCTCTTCTCGCCTAGCCCCACAGGAGGTCAAGATATTGGAATTGGGGACTCATTAGTCCCTCAACATCAACATATATTTGGCGACCATACTGGGGAGGACCGTTCAATGGTTCTTTCCTAGTTTTTTTAAATTCTTTCAAACTTATATTTATCTTCTCTAGACCTCAATGTCTCAACCGATTGGAAGTATGTTTAGTGGTTGTAACCCTATGGTTTCAACTACTAATCCTGGGAAGATCATTCACAAGTATGGGATTTTTGAATTTGAGGAAGATCTAAATAATTCCCCATGGTTTGTGCCTAACCCCTTGAAGTTTCCTCACCTGGTTAATTCCTTGCCTAACAAATTCAAGCAACAATTGCCTTTGTTCCTAGGGGATGGAGTTGTTACAGTAGAGGAACACCTTCATGCATTTTCAAATGCTTGTACCATCCTTGGAGTAAATGATAATGATTGTTACATGCTCTTATTTATCAACTCTCTTCAGGGTAACACTGCTTCTTTATTTGCCAACCTACCTGATGAATGCATCTCTACATGGTCTCAAATTTCTTATTCTTTTACATCTACTTTCGGGCACCTTGATAACCCTTATGAGCATATTAAGATATTTAATCATGTGCACATGAAGGATAATGAAAGCATTCATGATTTTAATATTAGGTTTATCAAATTGTATAATTGCATTCCTACGAATATTCTCCCTATTAACTTGGTTGCTCTTTTACATTATTATGATCTTTTACCACCCCTTTACCGATGATGGTTGGATGAAAAGAATGTTGAATATTTGGAGCTAGCTTTAACCACTTGCCTTGATTTCGAGGAGCAATCTCTAAGAACAGGTTTCTCCTTTGGTGTGATCAACATTCTTCATGCATCGTCCTACAAATAAAAAATCATCCATCTAAAATAGATGATGCATTTCTCTATCCAAAATGTCATCCTATCTAAAAGTCCAAGAATGTTTTTCCCTTCCTTTTGTACAAAAAAAAAAGAAAAAAAAGGGAAGTGTAAATTAAGTTTTAGTTTCTTCAATTTAATTTTTTTCTTCATTTTTTATTTTTCTTTAGGTTGCGTGTATATTTTATCTTTGTTTTTGGAATTCAGACTTGAACAATGATCAATGATAAAGAAAGGGTTCTACATATTATGATAAAATGATTAACCTTTTCTTTTGGAGACAACATGCTTGCATATGAACAATATTGCTTAATTGTTTTATAGAAACTCATGCTTTGTCTATCACATGCTTACAGAGCAAGATACCCTCACTTGAAGCAGGCGTTTTTTTCCTCCCTGCCTTATTTTCTATCCCATTCTTCATCCCCATCATTTCAAGATAGCTCTTGCATTGGTGTCTTGGATGTTTAGTGTTTTATTTGGGTTTTTCCCTCAACACGCTTCCATTACATGTTTATTCATTTTTTTGTTTTTGTCAAGATCCAAATATTTTGTCACTTTTGATTATACAACAGGACCAAACCCCTTCATACTTACCACTCTTCATGAATTATTCCACGAAGTCCCAATCCATGAATCACTTGGCCTCCATCATGTTTCCCACTGTTGTATAATCTGGTCCACCTAACCTATCGACCTCTTCTTGTATTACATTGAGTCACCCTCGGTCCTATCATTACCTAACCTTTCCCATTTCCTTCAAAGAATGAAAGGATCATAAGCTCGTTGTTCCAAAATTGCACGCCACTGTAAGCGACGCCCATCTGTTGGTTGGCATTTGTTAACTACTATTTCAATCAACAACACTTATTTGACAAAGCATTTCCAGGCTCCCCCTCTTTTTTAATTTGCCTGCGCAAATCCTCTTCCACTCACGTGAAAATTGGCACAATACTCTCTACGAAATTATTATGACCCAAGAACTATCGCTCATATGACTTGTTTTCTCGCTCTCCGCATTCTTGACTAGTGTCATATTCTATACTTATGATTAACACACTAACACTATATGTTTTGGACCCATACATCACCTCACTTATCACCACAGATTATCCTATACCTCACTTAATTAGTATGACCCTCTTATCCAAATTTCATGTCATAAACCCATGTACTACTTTTTACATGTCTCACTTTTCCAAGACATATATCATAACTCACTTTCCAAATGTTTTAACTCACTTTCCAAATGTTTTAAATAACATTAAGTTATACCATGCCTAAAACTTTAGTACATACTCCCAAAGAAAAATATATTTTTATTTGCCACATTCTCACTTTTTATATCCCACTCACCTTTCAATATTTAATTATGACATAAAGATACCCCAAACTCGTTTTGGGGTCAAGACTTTGGCATTATCCCCATGACATATGATAAGCATAAATGGTATATGATTGGTCAAGACTTTGGCATTATCCCCATGACATATGATAAGAATAAGTAATCGCGATTTTGGATATTTTGAGAATGGCTAGGAATGAGGACATTTGGACGTGTCTATGATTAACAAATATGGCAAATAAAAAATAATAATAGGAATATACAAGCAACAACGTGGAAATTTTCTTTCCTCACCTGCATTTATCGTATGTGAGCAACATTCATTTTCAAGAAATAAAGAAAATTCTAGATATTATTACAACTCCTAACCGTCTAATGCATCATCTTGTTGAGGAGATGAGGTATTTTTAAAGATCGTGGTATATATTTTTTTATTGATATGGACAATTATTGAGATGGTTTTGCAGATTAATGGTGAAAATACTCATCAATCGAGTGATAACCACCATAATTAATTTTTAATGCAACTCTGCTTTCTTAACCAATACAAGATTTCAAGATCATCTAATTGTACAATGCGACTTCAAAACTAAAGCTCATGATATTTATCGTGTGACCTAAAGGGAAATGCACTGTATTTCTTTATCCAGTGAGAGAGAAGATTGGGAAATGAGATGAATGAGGCATAGATTACAAGTGCATATACTATTCTTCGTAGTATGATATTGCAAGATAATATCAATGGTGGATTGAAACAATAAAAGACAGGTTCAATCAGTTGATATAATGCCTTCCTCTTTGACAAGGTCGTCTTGTGAATCCATTAACATTTTGACATCGAAGCTCCCTGTATCGACTATCTCAACACGTCATGATTACTGGCTAATATTTATGAATTTATATGATACATTTACTTTGAAGAGATTGGAGATGTCCCCTACACATGTTCGTGTCACTAGAAATGATCACGATCTTTTGGGGGAATTCTATGTAGATTTTATCATTTTTATCTTGTGAGAGTTCAATGACATATGCCACAAAAATTGAAAAGGATTTTGAATGATTATTCTAACCTATAATGAGAATATAAACTGGGTCGAGCTATCTTTATGCCCCTCTTGGACAAGGATTTCATCAAAGTTGCAACACCAGATACTACTTTTATAAGAAGACTGAAGAAGGAAAAATCAATACAATATCCCAGTTTTGGATCCATGTTGCGCCCATATAAACAAATATCATGAAGAAAGAACAAAATTGATTATCAAACATTCTCTATTGATTAGGTTTATCATGCTCAAATGATTTACTTAGATAGGTTGGGTTTTAATACTAAAGAAGTGGTGTACAACAGTGAAACTGTTAGAATGGCCATAAAATCAAATTTTGGAGTTAAAATAGCACCTAGAGGGCTATTAAATTCTTAGTTATTATGTAAGCTATGTAAACATATACCAACTCCGAGTTTATAATCTATCGACACGTAGATAAGAGGAATAACAAAATTTCCCAACAAATATCCTTTTATCAAAACAAATGAAGGTGGTTTTACCTTGTACGAGATCAAATTCGTTAACCTGAAATGACCATAACCAACAGAACCACCCATGAAATAATATAAAGGAGGTAGGCTGCAACCATCCAGGGAGGAGAAAAATCATGAGAGGTATGCTAGGAGCATGAGAGACTAATTATTATGATATTTCATCATTCATACTTTATCTATTTCTCTTGGAGATTTGACGGGCTGTGGATAGCAGGGGTGGCTCACAAAGTATCAAGAAGAACTTAGTAATGGAGTTGATGACCTCTTTAACGTAACTTGTGCATTTGTTTGAGTTGCTGCAATTTTTCTATGTTGTCATGGCTGACGAGTTTTTCTCATGTTCAAATGAATACCTTGAAGCTTTACTGGTCATTGTTCAAACATGTCTATCTTCATTGTTAATCTTTTGTACTTGGCTATTCTTGTATGAGTGAGGAAACCATCTTGAATAGTTAGAGTTTCACTCAGGGTCCAGGCCTTCACAGAGGTTTGAAAGCTCTAAGATTCTGAGGAATATATGAGGATTTCACTAATAAAGATCATTATTTCTCTCTGAATATTACTTTTATTTTATTTTCTTGTTATTTCGCACGGTTTTTTTTAAAAGAAAAATAAAATAAAATCCTATATTTCACTTCACGCAAGTGCACATTCTTTCTGTAATTACATTCACATCTCTCTTTCTTTATTATTTTATTTCTTTAACAAGAATATATTACAGACAAATAAATGATGAAATCACCCTCCGTAAATGTTATTTTTCTTCTACTCACTGTACAATTATTTATTTTTCTTTTAATTTTATTATTTGTCTTTAATATATTTGTGTATTATTCTAACTTGTTAATATGACAACTAATTCACTTTTGTAATTTACCTTTTAATACTTCCTTTTCTTTTATCCACTGATTAATCTTATTATGCTACAAAATAATATTTGTTATCATTAACATTTCTTTAAACCTTTGTTTATTTTTTTATTATTGATATTTCATTTTTGTATTAACCTTCTTCTATCTTTATTTACAAAATCAATAAACATTATATAGGTTAAAAGTATACAAATTATAAAATAGAAAAAACATAAAAAATTAAATATTGAAATACAAAGCAAAAAGGATTCACGCTTGGACTTTAGGTTATAGGACACTTAGCTTATAGTCTAATGTTTTTTTCTTGTTGGGGCTATAAACCTAGGGTAACATTCTCATCTCTTCCCGCCTAGCCCCATGGGAGGTCGAGATATTAGTGTTGGGGAATCATTAGTCCCTCGACATCAACATATTTTTGGAGACCATACTGGGGAGGATTGTTCAATGGTTCTTTCCTAGTTTTTTTTAATTCTTTCAAACTTATATTTAGCTTCTCTGGACCTCAATGTCTCGACTGAGTGGAAGTATGTTTAGTGGTTGTAACCCTATGGTTTCAACTACTAATCCTGGGAAGATCAATCACAAGTATGGGATTTTTGAATTTGAGGAAGATCTAAATAATTCCCCATGGTTTGTGCCTAACCCCTTGAATTTTTCTCACCTGGTTAATTGTTTGCCTAAAAAAATCAAGCAACATTTTCCTTTGTTCCTATGGGATGGAGTTGTTATAGTAGAGGAACACCTTCGTGCATTTTCCAATGCTTATACCATCCTTGGAGTAAATGATAATGATCGTTGCATGCTCTTATTTATCAACTCTCTTCAAGGTAACATTGCTTCTTTATTTGCCAACCTACCAGATGAATGCATCTCTACATTGTCTCAACTTTCTTATTGGTTTACATCTACTTTCAGGCACCTTAATAACCATTATGAACATCTTAAGAGATTTAATCATTTGCACATGAAGGATAATGAAAACATTCATGCTTTTAATATTAGGTTTATCAAATTGTATAATTGCATTCGTACGAATATTCTCCCTTTTAACTTGGTTTCCATTTTACATTATTATGATCTTTTACCACCCCTTTACCGATGTTGGTTTGAAGAAAAGAATGTTCAAGATTTGGAGCTAGATTTAACCACTTGCCTTGATTTCGAGGAGCAATCCCGAAGAACATGTTTCTCCTTTGGTGTGATCAACATTCTTCATGCATCGTCCTACAACTCAAAAATAACCTATCTAAAATAGATGATGCATTTCTCTATGCGGAATTTCATCCTACCTAAGTCCAAGAATGTTTTTCCCTGCCTTTTGTACAAAAAAAAAGGGAAGGGTAAATTAAGTTTTAGTTTCTTCAGTTTAATTTTTGTCTTCCGCTTTTCTTTTTCTTTAGGTTGCGTGTTTATTTTCTCTTTTGTTTTGGAAGTCAAAGTAACTTAACAATGATAAATGATAAAGAAAGGGTTCTTCATATTATGATAAACTGATTAACCTTTTCTTTTGGAGACAACATGCTTGCAAATGAACAAGATTGCTTAATCGTTTTCCAGAAACTCATGCTTTGTCTATCACATGCATATGGAGAAGGATACCCTCACTTGAAGCAGGCGTTCTATCCCTCCCAATATTCTTTTCTATCCCATTCTTCATCCCCATCATTTCAAGATGGCTCTTGCATTGGTGTCTTGGATGTTCAATGTTTATTTGGGTTTTTCCCTCAACACGGTTCCATTACTTGTTTATTCGGTTCTTTGTTTTTGTCAAGATCCAAAGATTTTTTCACTTTTGATTAAACAACATGACCAAACCCCCTCATACTTACCACTTTTCATGAATTATTCCACGAAGTCTCGATCCATGAATCACTTGGCCTCCATCTTGTTTCCCCTTGTTGTATACTCTGGTCCACCTAACCCTATCGACCTCTTCTTTTCTTACATTGAGTCACCCTCGGTCCTATCATTACCTAACCTTTCCCGTTTCCTTCAAAGAATCAAAGGATCATAAGCTCATTGTTCCAAACTTGCACGCCACTGTAAGCGACGCGCATATGTTGGTTGGCATTTGTTGACTACTTTTTCGGTCAACAACACTTAATCGTCAAAGCATTTCCAGGCTCCCCCTCTTTTTTAATTTACTTACTCAAAGCTTCGCCCACTCTTGTGAAAATTGACACAATGCACTCTGCATAATTATTATGACCCAAGACCTATCACTCATGCGCCTTGTTTTCTTGCTCTCTATATTCTTAACTCTTATCATATTCTATACTTATGATTGACACACTAACACCATATGTTTTGGACCCATACATCACCTCACTTATCACCACAAATTATCCTATGCCTCACTTAATTAGTATAACCCTCTTATCCAAAATTCATTTCATAAACCCCATATACTACTTTTTTACATGTCTCACTTTTCCAAGACATATATCATAACTCACTTTCCAAATATTTTAAATAACATTAAGTTATACTATGCCTAAAACTTTATTCCATACTCCCAATGCAAAATATACTTTTATTTGCCACATTCTCACTTTTTATATCCCACTCACTTTTCAATATTTAATTATGACATAGAGATACCCCAAACTCGTTTTGGGGTCAAGACTTTGGCATTATCCCCATGACATATGATAAGCATAAATGGTATATGATTGGATTGGATTATTCAACGATTATTTTGCTTCATAAAACAAATGGATGTGACAAGGAATTCATTTTCTTATTGGTTCGTGGATTTGGAATTACAACTAAAGTCTTTGCCAACTCAATATGCCATATTATGATGAGACGACTTGGTTTGTGAATAAAAACAATTGTTTAAAAAAAAAGCTCAATTACATAGAGTGATTATATTAACATGATAAGTATTACATAGATTGATTATATTAACATGAGAAGGGTGGCAATACAAGTCCAATCTATTGGTATCCAATGCTATCATTCATTCTAATATTTAAGCACGTATTTGTGAAAATCGCACCCCCTAAGTTGGAAATAGCATTTAAAAAGAAAATCAATTGGTTATGAAGGGATATCACATTCTAATAAATGAATGTTTTTAAAGGTCGTTCTATAATGGACTTTGCAGCTTCACAAATGATATAAGTAGAAGAGATATAAAAGATATGGAGTTATGACATGCAAATAAGATTATTAAATAAGTGAAAAGGCTAGTTGAAGTAAGTAATTACAATCTTGGATATTTTGAGAATGGTTAGGAAAGAGGACAATTGGATGTGCCTATGATTAACAAATATGGTAATTAAAAAACAAAAAAATGGGAATATACAAGCAACAACGTGGAAATTTTCTTTCCTCGCCTGCATTTATCATATTTGAGCAACATTGATTTTGAAGAAATAAAGAAAAGTCCAGATATTATTACAACTCCTACCCATCTAATGCATCATCTTGTTTAGGAGATGAGGTATTTTAAAATATCATGGTATATATTGTTTGATGAGATGAACAATTATTGAGATGGTTTTGTGGATTAATGGTGAAAATAATCATCAAACGAGTGATAACCACCATAATTCGTTTTTAATGCAACTCTGCTTGCTTAACCAATACAATATTTCAGGATCATCTAATTGTACAATTCGATTTTAAAACTAAAGCTCATGATATTTACCATGCAACCTAAAGGGAAATGCACTGTATTTCTTTATCCAGTGAGAAATCAAATTGGGAAATGAGTTGAATGAGGCGTATCTTACACGTGCATAAACTATTCTTCCTAGTATGATATTACAAAACGATATTAATTGCAGTTTGAAACAAGGAAAGGCGGGTTCAACCAGTTTATATAATGTCTTCCTCTTTGACAAAGTCGTCTTATGAATCCATTAACATTTTGACACCAAATCTCCCTAAATCGACTATCTCAGCCCGTCATGATTATTGGCTAATATTTATGAAGTTATATGCTACATTTACTTCGAAGAGATTGGAGACGTCCCTTGCACATGTTCGTGTCACCAGAAATGATCAGGATCTTTTGGTGGAATTCTATGTGGATTTTATCATTTTTATCTCGTTAGAGTCCAATGACATATGCCACAAAAATTGAAAAGGATTTTGAATGATTATTCTAACCTGCACAGAGAAAATAAACCAGGTCGAGATATCTGTATGCCCCTCTCGGATGAGGATTTCATCCAAGTTGCAACGTCAGATACTACTTTTATCGGAAGACTAAAGAAGGAAAAATCAATACAATATCCCAGTTTCGGATCCCTGTTGTGCCCATATAAACAAATATCATGAAGAAAGCACACAATTGATTGTGCAACATTCTCTATTGATTAGATTTATCATGCTCAAATTATTTACTTAGACACATTGAGTTTTAATACTAAAGAAGTGGTATACAACAGTGAAACTGTTAGAATGGCTAGAAAATCAAATTTTGGAGTTAAAATACCACCTAGAAATTCATAGTTATTATGTAAGCTATGTAAACATATACCACCACCAAGTTGCGAATCTATCGACACGTAGATAAAAGGAATAACGAAATTTCCCAGCAAATATCCTTTTATCAAAACAAATGAAGGTGGTTTTATCTCGTACGAGATCAAATTCGTTAACCTGAAACGACCATAACTAACATAACCACCCATGAAATAATATAAAGGAGGCAGCCTGCAACCAGCCTAGGAGGAGAAAAATCATGAGAGGTATGCTAGGAGCTTGAGAGAGTAATTATTCTGATCTTTCATCATTCATACTTTATTTATTTCTCTTTGGGATTTGACGGGTTATGGATAGCAAGGGTGGCTCACAGAGTATCAAGAATAACTTAGTAATGGAGTTGATGGCCTCTTTGAGGTAACTTGTGCATTTGTTTGAGTTGCTGCAATTTGTCTATGTTCTCATGACTAACTATTTTTTCTCATGTGTAGATGAGTACCTTGAAGCTTTATTGGTCATTGTTCAAGCATGTCTATCTTCATTGTTAATCTTTTGTACTTGGCTATTCTTGTATGAGTGAGGAAACCATCTTGAATAGTTAGAGTTTCTCTCAGGGTCCAGACCTTTGCAGAGGTCTGAAATCTCTAAGAGTTTGAGGAATATACGAGGATTTCACTATTAAATATCATTCTTGCTCTCTGGATATTGTTTATATTTTATTTTCTTGTTATTTCACATGGGTTTTTTAAAGAAAAATAAAATAAAATCCTATATTTCACTTCATGCAAGTGTACATTCTTTCCGTAATTACATTCACATCGCTCTTTCTTTATCATTTTATTTCTTTAACAAGAATATATTATAGACAAATAAATGATGAAATCACCCTCCGTAAATGTTATTTTTCTTCTACCCACTGTATAATTATTCATTTTTCTTTTAAGTTTATTATTTGTCTTTACTATATTTGTGTATTATTCTAACTTGTTAATATGACAACTAATTAACTTTTGTTATTTACCTTTTAACACTTCTTTTTCTTTTATTCATTGATTAATCTTGTTATGATACAAACTAATATTTGTTATCATTAACATTTCTTTAAACCTTTGTTTATTTATTTCGATTTATATTTCATTTTTGTATTAACCTTCTTCTAACTTTATTTACAAAATCAATAAACATTATAAAGGTTAAACGTATAAAAATTATAAAATATAAAACACATGAAAATTAAATATTGAAATACAAAGCAAAAGGGATTCACGCTTGGACTTTAAGTTATAGGAGACTTAGCTTAGAGTCTAATGTTGGGGCTATAAACATAGGATAAAATTCTCGTCTCTTCCCGCCTAGCCCCACGTGAGGTCGAGATATTGGTGTTGGGGACTCATTAATCCCTCGACATCAACATATTTTTGGTGACCATACTGGGGAGGACCATTCAATGGTTCTTTCCTAATTTTTTTTTAATTCTTTGAAACTTATATTTATCTTCTCTAGACCTCAATGTCTTGACTGATTGGAAGTATTTTTAGTGGTTGTAACCCTGTGGTTTAAACTACTAATCTTTGGAAGATCATTCACAAGTATGGGATTTTTGAATTTGAGGAAGATCTAAATAATTCCCCATGGTTTGTGCCTAACCCCTTGAAGTTTTCTCACTCGTTTAATTCCTTTCCTAACAAATTCAAGCAACATTTTACTTTGTGATGCAGGAGCATCACTCCACATCAGGCAGCCAGCCAACCAACCACGCCAGCGAATTCAAATCACACGCTAAAAGAGAGGCGCAGTCCTCATTTAAATTTGAAATGAATGTAATTAATTGTCTTAGGCTGGTGAGCCATGGAAGCTGTGCCTTTGTGCAGGCATTAGATAAGATCGGCTTTAATGCTAGATCGGCTGAGATCTAGATCCAGGTGATGGACTAGACAACCATTGAATGTAATTTATTAGAGTAGGTGAACCTGGAGGGAAGCGCTCGACGAGCCCCTCAGGTAAAAGAGATTTCCAGATCTCCTTTTGAGAAAATGATAGTAGAGTGTAGTTGTAGAAGGAGAGAGAAGAGAAGAGCTAGAGAGAGCTCGAGAACACCTTTGTAAAATACAGGCATTTGCCAATTCATATAACAGAGCAGTTTTTTCCTGCATATTCTGTGTATATGGATGTCTGTGTGTGTTCTCTATGTGTGTTGTGAATGTAAGTTATGTTGATGCATTCTGCAGTAGTTCGTTTGATTTCAGGTTGAAGGTCTTTGAGGCTTCACGCCAGGAGGGTGTGACAGAACGCTACGGGTTCTAAGAGCCGTGCACAGAGGATGCACTTCCGAGCTCTACAGAGTCAGACAAAGACGTGCTGAAGCACAGGACTGAAGTCAACAACTCAGGAGAAGGAAGACCTGTGAGGATACCGAACACCTCAGGAGGCAAGGCTGTGTATCTGAGACACAGTTGCAGACAGAATCACTGAGGATTCTATAGGAGCTCTGCCAGGTGGGCATTGAGCGTAAGCACGAGGTGATGGAGAAAGAACTCTGTTGTGAGTTCAGGGAAGACCAGAATCACTAAGGATTTTGAGAGCTCTTCCAAGAGGGCATTGAGTAGGTGCAAAGGGTGCACAGAAGGAACCCATAACTGTTGAACGTTCTGTGGAGAAGATACTCCGCCAGGAAGGTGTCAAGGAAGCGTGCAGATAGGCACCGAAGAGAAGAGAACTCTTTGAGTTCTGTGTTGTGAAGGGAGAGTCCACTGAAGGGCCTCCACTGGGTTGCTGAACACCCAGAAGTACTCAAGAAGAGGCTTGAGTAGAAGGATAGCCAGGAGGGCATCCATTTCATTCTCCATCCAAGGGAGAAGAAAGACTAAATTCCCCAAGGGGTCTGAGTGGTTGCGGAAGCTCAGAAGAGATAGCACGCTGTGTGCGCGTGAAGACTCTGCAGGAGAGAAGAAGTCAGAATCCTTTAAGGATTCGGGAGAGAACAAGCTTAGAAGGAATAGCGTCGTGGGGAACACACAGCGAGGCTCGGGGTTGTAGAGCTCACAGAGGGAAGAAGCAAAGGCCGAGGCCTTTTGAATCTTTGAAAATTCTTCCAAGGGAAGGAAGAAAAGGCAGGAAGCTCGGGAGGAGCAACATTGGCCATTGGATCAGCCGATAGAATCTGGGCCATTGGTTTTATACGTCTAGAGGGAGCTCGGGAGGAGCCTACAGAAGTAGGAGACCAACAACCATCGGATCTCATACAGAAATCTCATCACCCGTTGGATGGTAAAAGCTCAAATATTGGTTTCTCAAAGTCGCAAGGCGCGAGGACGTGAGGCAGCGAAGTAGCGAGAGATTTGTAGCCATCCATATGAGGAGGACAGGTGGGAGAGATCGAAGAGATCTCGCGAACTCTTGAGTTCACAGGGTAAAGGCCCAAGTATTGGGTGTTCAAAGTCGCGAGGAGCGAGGACACGAGGCGGCGAAGGAGGCGAGAGGATCAGAGTCGTCCATTCTGAGGAGGACAGGTGGCGAGAGATCTAGAGATATCGCGAACTCGAGAGTTCGAAGGGTTAGAGTCCAAACATTGGTTACTCCAAGTCGCGAGGTCACGAATCGCGAGAGAAGGACAGCTGTTGGATCCGGATCATAGGAGGACCATTGGATCCACACGTGGGATCATGTATCAGGACCTCGCAAGAAAAGGTCCGAGATTTTGGGCGCGGGGATCGCGAGATAGTGATATCCCGACAGCTGGAGAGCAGTGTGGGCCATAGAAGAGTCGACGAGTGGAGTATAGGTGGCACAAAGGACGCCCAGTCGCGAAGTTCCGAGGAGCCGAGATTCGTGTGGACGTCGAGTCGCGAAGTGTCGAGGAGCCGAGATTGTGTAGGACGCGTGGCAGAGCATAAGGTGGGACCGCGCGGCTGAAGGGTGGACATGTGTTGCCTGAAGGTAGGAGTCAGCGCTCCGTTGAATTCTCGCATCTCGGGGATTCGCGGGGTAGGAGGATGAAAACTCAACGGTTCAACCGGCGAGGTTGCGAGGTTGCGAGGTAAGGCCACAGTTGCGGAGGTAGTGGCCATATGCGACAGGAGCTAAGCTCAGGAGGGCTCGCGCGTGAAAGCGCTCATCGGAGAATCGATGATCAGGAGTTCAAAGGGTCAAGAACTCTTGACAGCGGAAATAGGAAACCCCGAACTCCGATAGAGAGTCGGGGATAACCACGGTCAAGTGCTGAAGGCCGTGAGAGTGAGCGAAAGGACCTGTGGATTTGGTCGGGTAATTGAGCAGAGATTCCACTTAGGAATCTAAAGAGCCTCTTCGGCTCAGCAAAAAAAGGGATTTAGAATCGATCCTGTGAGCGGGTGAGTCTGAGGTGTAGGAACACACTTGCCTGCATCACTTTGTTCCTAAGGGATGGAGTTGTTACAGTAGAGGAACACCTTCATGCATTTTCCAATGCTTGTACCATCCTTGGAGTAAATGATAATGATCATTGCATGCTCTTATTTATCAACTCTCTTCAAGGTAACACTGCTTCTTTATTTTCCAACCTACCTGATGAATGCATCTCTACATGGTATCAACTTTATTATTGGTTTACATCTACTTTTGGGCACCTTGGTAACCCTTATGAGCATCTTAAGAGATTTAATCATTTGCACATGAAGGATAATGAAAGCATTCATGCTTTTAATATTATGTTTATCAAATTGTATAATTGCATTCCTACGAATA
>JASDQU010029632.1:14466-27971 GCA_032191745.1 Picea mariana | reverse complement strand
GTGACTGCCTTTTCAACTTACCCTAGAACTCTAACAGTTGAAGCATTTAAAGACCTAGTTCTAGGGATTAAAAGTCTTTATCCCCCTAGGGTTAGTCTTTAGCTAGTTCAAGACCTAGGGTTTATGAGTCTATAAACCTTAGGCTTTGACCTAGTTCACTTGGATCTTGAATTAGACATCCTAGAATAAGGAAAAAGACCCCTAAGGTTTATGAGTCTATACACCTTCAGGTTTGTTTTCTTGTAAGATTTGATCCCGAGTTGTAGTTTATAACCTTAGGGTTTCCAATCTTCACCCTTCTTGGTCATCTAAAGTCCAAATTCAAGGTGTCCCTTGACTCCGCCCAATGAAAAGACATCGATCTCCTGACCTCCAACCACTTTCTTTATTACTTCAAAGCTTGCCAAACCCATTTTGCCTGGACTCACTCTTCACATCATCTTGAGATTCATTACCCAAGTCCTAGCAATCTTAATCCAGGGAAACCCCCTTGAGCCAGACAAGAGTTAGCCCGTAGTGAAAGAGGGCTAGTGAGATGGCAGTGGCCTCCCTCTTGGTTACACTAGATTGCACTTGATCTTTCGGACTTTATCTCTATAAGTGCGAGTTTGTGTGATAAAATTTTGGCATAGTTGTCGAGGACAAAGTCCATTTCCCGGAAGACAACATTGGAGGAGTTTTTCAACTTTGAAAGCCTTTTCCTAGCAACTCCACAGGAAGAACGAAGACCTTGTTCTTACAAGTTTTGAAGACTTTGTGCTTGTAAGGTGAGACAAGCATCATTGCGAAGGCATTTATAGCTCACCTTGGCAACTCCATTGTGATAGGGTACGAAAATTTCATTTATTGTTGAGCTCTCGTGTTGAAATTTGCACGTGGTGAAGGATGGCTCTATTGGAATTTCATAAAGTATACAAGGCTTTGAATGTCAAGGATATCCCTGGATATCCTAATAGATGTCCACCGAAATGGTGGGAGGGTTTCCCGAAGTTTGATGGTGATCCATCTTCAGCCATTGCACATGTTGTGAAATTTTCCAAATACACTTCTGAGGCAAATGTAATACATGCAGATGTGTTGATAAGAATATTTTTATTATCTATGGAGGCAAGACAGAAGAACTGGGTCAAGCATTCTTGCAGTCCAACAAGTATATCCTCTATGGCAGCTTTCGTTCGAGAATTTGTCACGCATTAGGGGGCAAGATTTCAAAGATTTGAAGACACTCTTCAGGATCTTGAGGAAGCCCTTTTAGAAGAGGGATTTTCCTTGAACCCTATTGAAAGTGATGAAGACATAGTCAAGGAACAAGCAGCTGAGGATGATTGTAATGATGATCATGTGGAATAATGATTATATTTACTTTCTTTTTCTGTTTTGTTTATATTTCTATGCTAGGTTAGTTTGATTATATCAGATTATCCGATTCTCCCCTTTACTAATCACCTTGTACACCAATTCTCCCTAATTCACACTAAACAGTTCTTAATCAGTCAAATTTTAGACTGTCATTCTTCATCCCTAGCATATTCCTTTTCTTGATTTTAGCAAACCTAAGTTGTGACTCTCTTCCTTATCCTAAGCCTTTGTTCTCAGCTTATAGCTTCCTTCGCCATCCCTTTAGACAGTATAGTAAGGTCAATATATCTTTTTTGTCCATTGTATCTACGAGTCAAACCCCTAAGTTGCTAGGCCACCCTCGGTACATTACATGAATTGAGTAGTCTTTCCCTAGGTAGAGTAGATTAGCTTTTTTCCTAGCCACACTCTTTGTCTACAATTAGTACATACTACTTGAATCAATCCAACTAAGAAAGTGACGATTGTATTTGAAAATTTTAGTTTCAAAGGTGATACATCTAAATTTGAGCGAAATGTGACCAACCCCAGATGGCTCTCCAAGTAGGTTAGAAGACAATTTCTACAAACAAAATGACAAAGTAGCTTATATATCATAGGTTGAACTCGGCTGCATTATTAAAGGTGAGAATTCCTGATTAATGAACAGAATGAAAAAGTTATCGAGCTGGGCAAGAAAGTCTTTATCCTGAATTGCTTTAAGTAGTCAACATACATAATTAAAACAAAAGCTTGCAACTGCTATGACTACCATGCACAATTAAGAGACAAGATAATGGATGTTCAAAGCCCATATCGATTTCTGTATATAGCAAACTTACATAATTTTGAAGCTCCCAATTTGACAACTGAAGTTCTGCCCTCAGATGTTCATTTTCTTGTATCTGACAACAATACCACAATTTTAAGAGAATTTCAAAATTCAACATTACCTTCCATTTAATTTGCAATTAAAGCCCCAATAATTCCTCCCCAAATACCTTTGACAACAAAATCTATGCAGGTTCAGCAAATTCACAAACATTTTACCAACAAAAAGAATTGATGGTAATAACATATACAGTACATCATTGTCAGTGGTCTATCTGTATAGTCAAAATGACACAGAAAATCTTCTCTTGATTATATTGAAGCAAACAATGAAATTTGTTATACACTAACTCATTCCCTACTTTGGAAATAAGTACGATAATTTTGTATGATCAAACAGGTTAAATACAAACTAACCTATGGGATTACAGCTTGTGTACAAGGGTAAGCAGGGATGTTCACAATAAAGAGGAGTCATAACTAGCAATATATTGGCTAGAAAAGCTATATTGGGATGACTAACAGTTATGGAAGTACATGGCATTGGTACAAGTTTATGCCATTTATTATATTTTTTCATTCAAGTGTGCATGAGAATCTAAACACTCAAGTTTTCAACAGCAACGATCTTAGTTTTAACTTTTGGACATGGAATGCTTCTTTATGGAATTATTAAGGAATTACCAAAGGGAAAAGGAGTTTTAGACATTTTGTATTCCATGTTTTTTATCCACTTTTAATTGAATTAAAAGTTGAATACTCTAATCTACCATTATTAAACTCTTTCAAGTTTTCTTTGCTTCTCATTGCACATCATTGAATGTTTCATCATTCATGTCCTTATGTTATCTATTCTGATTATCATATGGTAAGCCTTGAGTCAGTTTAGTGGTATCAAAGCATTAAGGTTGAGCCTGTAGATTATGGAGGAAACTTTCAGTGTTAATTTTACAAGATGTTTCCTATTATCACTGTGTGGCAAGCACACCCTTATGCTATCTGGGAACATTAGAATGTTGTGTAGCTGACTTACAACACTATGACGAAGATCCCATTGACTAAGAAGCCGCAGAGGGTATTTATTCCTCCAAGATAGGTGCACCTGGCCCGAACTTCTTGAAATGGCAAGATGGCTTGCTTGCATGGGCAAGATGGTCCATGAAGTGTGAAACATGTCATTGGGGGGATCTGAACCTTGATGAGGGTTATGTACAATGAAACAACCTTGTTAGGGTTCCGAACCCTAAGCACTCTCAGTCAACAAAGGCATCTTCCAACAATATCCAACAAGGCTAAGCCCCAGATCTAGCTAAAACCAAAAATAAAGTGTATATAACAGTATCATAAGTGTGGTGATACAAAGTGAGAGTGTCCATGGTAGGAGTTGGACAACTCAATACTACTCGAGAAAGAAATATCTAAAGAAGAAGCCAATGAGGTCAATGTCTCCTAGATATGATGACCGATGGCGAGGAGGGCGACGAGGATCGCACTGGCTCACTGTCAAAGTCCTCAAGTACCATAGGGGGATCCGACTGCATGACCCTGGGGGGATGTAAGAGTGAAGAAGCTTAGTTCTCCTACCATCCGAGGTCGAAGGAAAGAAGCTCTAAATAGATCTTTGACTGCTCTGCAAGGGCTGGGAGACGATCCGACAAGCGAGAGATGCCCTACTCTGAATCCATCTGGAGCTAAACCCTCTGTCACTATGAGGATGTGTGGTCGGAGTATGGTCCTGCACCTCCAAACTGCTCTCAAACATATCGATCGATCTCCGAAGAGGGAGCCTGAGAGGAGACCCAACGTCTCACCACTCTACGGTCTGAAGTACTCTAGAACTCGAACTGTCGTTTGTTGCTCCAATCTGATGGAAGGGCATGGAAATATGAGGTGATCCTCCTGGTCTGCCTCGGGTGAGGAGGGCGTACAAGAGCTGGGATCCATGACTAAGAATCTCGTCGATGAAAAGAGCTAGGCACCTCTATCTTGATATCAGAAGAAAGTAGAGAGGGAGCCCCCTGAATCCTTGTAGAGGCAATAGTAACGTTCTCTAATCTCATAGTATACGGGGCACCAAAAAAGAGGTGTCTCTCTGTCTCTGGCTCCTGTAGGTGACACATTTGGCAAACCCTACCAAAACGTGGGATATGGTTATCAATCTCCACTCGGAGTCGATGTGAACCAACCCAAAGTTGTCCAAGAGGGATCCTAAGTGAATGCATCCAATGTTTGTATGTGTATGGGGAGCAAACAATGATACCATCCCGCAGCTCCAAAAAGTGCTCTAAATAGAAAGACATATTCAAGCCCAAGCTTATTGGAGGTGAGCTCCATGTGACATGAATATATAATCTATATATGTCCTCTCTAATGTCTCGGTTCACAATCTATCTAGGCGGCAAGAGATGGATCGACACATCTAAGGAGTACTCGAAGGAGGGAAGGCACTCTAGGGAGATGGTCATCGACTAGAGAAGCCGGGACACCTCGAAAAACCAACCTCGTGCGCGGCCTATGGAGTGATCTGAGGCAAAGACATGTTACGAGCAAAGTGCACGATAGGGTTATTGCTCTCTCCTTGTAGCAGAGTCCCTGAAAGATCCGACTCTATGAATGAAGGAGATCAAGCAAAAGATAACCTCAAGGCGAAATGGTTGGACACTGAACTCTACCTGAATAATGGATTGTGGCACTATACGTTTGCATCTGATGATGATGCCTGAGAAGCAAGGTCTAAACCCTCTCCAATCGAACCCAATCTGTCTATATCAAGCTCGGTCCCTAGATCTTTGAGCCATAGAGTACTATGGGTCTGATAATCACCTCCATGAGGTAGAGTTTGGACGAGATGTCCTGAAACTGACCTTTGAAGCACTGTCTCTCAATGAAGGCTAGAGGGCTTGCCCCATACCAAAACAAGGCCCCATGAACTAGACCCCCTGGTAGGTGTAAGTTGTGTTGATCTCAATCTCTTCCCCCATAAACTAGAAGTGTAAGTCTGTGAGAGGGCGCTTAGTTGACCGTCAAATATCGGAGGTCACAAAAACTAGCTAGGGCATCAATCTACCTCTGTAGGCCCTCAAGAGTAGAGGCCAACAAGATCAGATCATCAATAAAAAAGAGTAGGGAGATCAGCACCTAATGACGGAGACAACCATCTACATCCTGGATGTGGTCGTGGAGGGAAGAATCTAGCTCATCAATACAGATCCTTAAAAGACTCGGCAAGAGGGGTCATCCCTGCTTTACCCCAATGGTACTCTAAATAAAGTCAGAGAGGTCGTGAACCAACCTAAAACGTCCCAAAACTGACTCATACAATATCATGATGGCTACTAGGAGGGTCTCAAATATGTCAATGCCGCAAAGTCTCTAGAATAAAGCCTCCTGTGGCACTGTGTCAAAAGCTTTTCGGAAGTCTACAAAATAGCAGTAAACCATTGAAGAGAGATGACGAGCCTCCTCAATAATGGATCTGAGTGTGAAAATGTGATTGGTCGTCTGGTAATCCAGGCGGAAACCAACCTATCCCTTAGCTCTAAGATGACAACTCTCCAAATCATCCGAAAGTCATTGATGCAAAGATGTGACATAAAGTTTGGAGAATGTATGTCCCACCATGATAGTCCTATAATTGTTTGGATCAAAACTATTCCCCGATTTGTAAATAGGCTAAATGATGTGCCTTGTCCACAAGTGAGGGAACCCTGAACATACCACATGGTTAAATAAAGAACAGATGCCATGCATAAAGAATCCGATAGTGCAAGTTTTCACAGTAAGTCATAATGCTAGAAATTTTCTGGATTGAATTGTGTGTCAGGTTTCGAAACGTCCAACGTTTCAAGTGGACACTCCACCGATCATCATGGACATAAAAAGCTCTAATGGTTGAAAAAGAGTGTGTTGAGGTTTGCCTTTAAATACTAAGAGAGGATGGTAGCCGTTTGAGGGAAGGAGAAAGGGATATAAGTGGAAAAATATAGTCGTTGAGAAAAAATGTAAATAAAAATTTATGATACGTAAGATCAATAATAATAAATAATAGTAATAAATGTTAAGGTGATAATAATAAGAAGTTAATATAGCCATTAAGGTGAAAAAATATAATAAGTGGGAGAAATAGTAATTAAAGAATTAGTTAGGAAAAAATATAATATGAACAAAGAGACAAAATAAAGTTAGGGTAAAAGAATAATATGTGAGAAATAATGATGATAATTAGGAGAAATAATATTTAAAGAATTAGTTAGGAGTAAATGTCGGAGGAAATATACTAATAAAGATGCAAAGCGGAAATTAGGGTCAGAAAATAAAGTGAGGTAAGAGAAATGATARCTATAATGTTAGGTAGGAGAAGTATTAAAGAATTAGTCAAGATAAAAATTATGCAAATAGGAAAGAARAAAAATAAAGAGTTGAAGAAGATGTTAGGGTAAAAGAAAAATGATAGGTAATAAAGGATTAAACTAGTTGTTGAGGTGATGAGAGAAGGAAGTTGATGGAAATAGAATGATTAAGGAGAAAGGGGAACTATAAAGGAGAAGAATTGAGCAAAGGAAGTAATGAAAAGAGAGGGCYGAAAATTTAGTTAAATGAAGAGAACTAAAGTGGAAGGAGAAAGAGGAAGCAAGAGAGAAGCCACTCGGGAAAGGGAAATTTGGGGAAGGAAAGTTAAAGGTCAGGGGCTAAAAAGGAGCAATAACGCGAAGAGGTGACTCGAAAGCAATCGAGAAGGAGGAGAGGAAGGGGAGGAGACGAGAAGGACAAAAACTAAAAATAAAAATTAGAGAGATCGAGAAATGATAGTATGGGAGGAAGAAGAAGGGTTAAGGTGGTGAATGGTGGGTTTCCAGGATTGGCTCAACTTATAGTCGTCTTCTCGGTTGAAGTTGTTAGGGTGTTTTTCGATTTCCATAGCTTCGCGAATAAGCCGAGAGAAGTAATGCGGGGCAAAGGCTAAAATTTTGGTTTGGTCAAAGTAAATAAGGTGTTTGGAGTTAAAGGAGTGTTCCGCAATAGCTTATTTGGAGACGCAGTTGTAGGTGGTATCCGCTATATGTTCTTTTATCCGGGCTTTGAAGGTTCTTCCACTTTGACCTATGTAAGATTTCCCGCACGAGCAAGGAATTTGGTAAACACCTGGTCCAAGCATCGAGTCAATTTTGTCTTTAGCAAATCTGAAAAGTTGTTTAAGGGTCTTAAAGGGTTTGAATACAGTTTTGATATTCTTCTTAGCTAAAACTTTTGAGATTTGATCGATGGTCCCTTGGATATAGAGCAGAGAGATGAGAGCATGAGGAGGGGTTGAGGGAGGGGTGATTTTGGGTTTAGGTTTAGGGTTGTTGGCTAAGCGAAAAGCTTGGTTGATTTGAGTCAGAGAGTAGCCATTGGACAAAAGGGTTTTGGTTAGGTGGGCCCTTTCTTTAGCAAGGAATTGAGGGGCCAAAATGCGGAGGGTGCAAGTGGTTAACATTTTTAGTACAACAGATTTTTGAGCAGGATGATGGTGAGAATTGGCTTCAGGTACCTGTCAGTGTGAGTTTTCTTCCTATAGACTTGGTGGGAAAGGGATCCATCAGGAAGGCGGGAAATGAGAACATCTAGGAAGGGGAAGGAATTGTCTTTTTGGGTTTCCATAGTGAATTGAATGTGAGGGGATATGCTATTGAGATGGTTGAGAAAGGAGATCAAGTTTTTCTCGCCATGAGGCTAGATGACAAACGTGTCGTCTACAAATCGAAACCAACATTTTGGTATGCAAAAGGAATTCGACCCAGAGGCCTTCTTCATTTGTTGCTCTATTGGTGTTCATAGCTCTGGCTACTCTCTTTATGTCTCTCTTAGAGAAAAAGTGGCAAGAAGAGGGAGGGGCGCTGATGTGGGTGGGACGATGCCTAGGAATGTCGTAAAGGGAGGTTGTGTGGGAGATCATGGCTTGGGGGTCTACATCGGGTGAGATGGCGCAATCTCTAGGAAAAAGGGCACATTGGAAGGCTTCCAAGAAGTGGTGGAGAGCTATGGAAAGTTCACGCCTCCTCTCGGAGAGGAATGTTCTCTTTTTGCGACAAAGTTTATGATAGGTTTTACAGAGGCCAGGGGAGGATGAGGGCTCGTGTGTGACGGTGAAACAGAGTTTTTTGTGGAGGGCTTTACATTCATCATCGAACCAACGATTCATGGGGTTGGAGCCAGGGGTGGGTTTATGGGTGTGCTAACAAGTAGAGTGCGGATAGGAGTCAAGGGTTGTCGCCTCGAGAACCTTGGAGAGTATCTCATATTTGGATGTGGTTGCGTCCAATGATCTGAAGTGGGAAATGGGGGGGAGCAACTCCTTAAGACGGGTGGTGTAGGAATTGGCATAATCTCTATCGAAAAGGAAGGTGGTGCAGGGGGGTCATGGGGGGGAGTTGGGAGGTGAGGGGGAGGGGAAGGTGATGTAAAGAGGGAGAAAGTGAGGAGAGTGTGGTCGTCCATAAGGAGGGGGGATACTGAGAGGTGTTGAATGTGTAGGACGAAATCCTGGTTGGTCATAATGTAGTCAACCACATTGGCTTCCTCACTGTGGGGAAGCAAGTAAAATCTCTTAGTCCTAGAAAACACAAGAGCCCGTTTAGGATCAATAAATCATGGGATTCACCTCGCTGTAAAGGTGTCTCCCATAACCTATGAGGGGCCCAATCCTGTCTTATGAGTTCTTATGAAGGCATACAGATCATGGCTCTATCTCCTGGAGGAAGAGTGCATCCTCGGCTCTATCATGAAGGGGTACCTGAATGTCTCTGGTACGGGCGTTGAAGTCACCTAGAACAATTACCTTCCCAAGAGTGGAGTAGTGGGAGATGTCCATGTAAAAATCAAGGAAAGGGTCCCAATCGAACTCACTATGACACGCAAAGAGTGACGAGGCTGGGGGGAAGTAGAAAATTGCAATGTACCTGTCCCAAAGTAAGGGGCTATTCTGACGGAACTGAACCCACAAAAATTAGCGTGCTCGTCTGATGTCACCATAGTAGCCCAGCTTTGGAGTGTTAAGTACCTGAATAGATCTGCAAATATACTTCAAAAATAATCCTTAATCTCAACAAGAATAAACGAAAACATTCACTAAATATTGAACACAAAAAATAGTCAAAACCCTTGAGGTAGGGCAACACCATACAATGGATCCTATTATGGAAGGGATTCTCTCCTGTTCACTTGCCTCTTCGAGGGGGCATCCTCCTATTGGGCTACACGCTCCAAATACAATACTTATCTTCATGTCTCATTACATTGCTTGAACACCTTTATATAGTGCTACCAACCACCTAAGAACATTCTAGAAGAGGAACCTTCTAGAAGTGGAACCTTCTAAGAAGTCCTCTTCATTTATGATATCTAACTACCCTGGTGGGCCTTAACTAATACTATATTGGACCTAGTCCACCTTACATTGAATGGCCTCTACTATTATCACTATGGGCCCTCCAGGCCCCCTAATACCTCTCTATCTACCTAACATTCCATCCCCCTTATGAAAGCGTTGTCCTCAACGCTTGTTATGAGGGTGTGCAACCATATACAAGGGTCCCATGGATAAGTGTGGACGATAGCACTGAAGTAGACTAGAGAACCAGGGTCCCATGGATAAATGAAAGCCACCATGCTGAAGTAGTCCAACCGCCATTGTAAATCAGGGTCCCATGTCCAAGTACTCATGTGAACTCCACACGAAAGATATCGAAACCCAATAACCAACTGAAAAATGATGCTCCAAAGATCGACATTGGTCATGTGGATCTAAATATGTGGAACCGGACAAAAAATCATCTACTAGGACTGGAGAATAAGAAAACTAAAGAAGAATATGCATAAAAGGCTCTTGTCCACTATTCAGGATGTGCTCTACATGAGGTGGAGGAGAGTCATCAAATAGAAGATAGAAGTGGTTGTCATCCCAGAAATGACAACTATCCATATACCAATCATCACAAGCGGCTTCAAAATCATACCATGCATATAATTCTTGACTATATTCATCCCTGATGTCCTGCATCATATATCTCTCTTGCATTCCAAGGGTGATTGCTTGAATATTTTGAACACTTACCTGAATATTTTGAACACCTTGTTGAAGACATGTCTCGAGGGATGCAAACTTTTGTTCAAGTTCCATGAGAAATCTAATATCCATTGCAAACACCACATATAATGTACCAAAATAAAGATATCAAAATTATCTATCCAATGGCAGTGATCTGGTAGCAATCTGAGCACCTTGTGAAAAGTTATGAACTTTGTAGCCTCGTCATTGTCCTGAAAAACCCCCCAAAAAGGTTGATTTTAAATCAGCGATATCTTCACTTCTAGAACTCCGATTTGGGTGATTTTTTTTAAATCAACTATTTTTGAATGAGGAACTCAGATCTGTAATTCATTTGGGAAAATTAGGCCCCATGTGATATATATTTCAGAAAAATCGCGCGGTCATCCGCGAAAAACTCTGAAAAATTGCAGATTTTAAAATGTCGATAACTTCACTTCTCGGACTCCTTTTTAGATGAACTTTTTTTAAATTGGTTATTTTTCTGAGAGGAACTCGGATATACAACTAGTTTCTACAAGTTCTGCACAAAAAATTACAGAAATTGTCTGGAATGTCGCGGCCCTCGATTTCTTCTCCGAAAAATCTGCAAAAAAAAAAAAATACAAATTGCCCACTTGCTATGATACCAATTGTTAAGTACCAAATTTCTGAATACAAAAATATCACAATAGATCCACAGAGCAATATAAAAGAAACCACACTTTATTATAAGAAAACCCTTGAGGTAGGTAAACACTATACAATGGATCCTATTATGGAAGGGATCCTCTCCAATTCACTTGCCTCTTCGAGGGGGCATCCTCCTATTGAGCTACACGCTCCAAACACAATACTTCTCTTCATGTCAAATTACATTGTTTGAACCCCTTTATATAGTGCTACCAACAACCTAAGAACATTCTAGAGGAGGAACCTTCTAGAAGTAGAACCTTCTAAAAGCAGAACCTTCTAGAAGCGGAACCTTCTAAGAAATCCTCTTCGTTTATTATATCTAACTACCTTAGTGGGCCTTATTTAATACTATAGTGGACATAGTCCACCTAACATTGAATGGTCTCTACTATTATCACTATGGGCCCTCCGGGCCCCCTACTACCTCTCTAGCTACCTAACATTAGAGGTAGTAGGGGGCTAGAGAGTCACTTGACATGGAGGGAGTCTCGTATGAGACAAGCAATACCCCCAGATCCTTTCACGCTGTCAGACCTTGTCTCCTGTCAGCAACACCATACCCACTGGTACCCAAGTATTTGAGGTGGTGTCCACATGGACTCGTGTATGTCTCTATGAGGAAAAGGAGGTCACGGGACCCAATCGCAGCATGAAGTGTGCCCGATGAAGACCAAAATGCACCATTACAATTCCAACAACCAATGGAGATGGTGGGAAAGCTACCCCAAACATGTCCCCCATCTAGAGGGAGTGTCCCAGATGATGTCTTAGAGGTCAAGAAGAGCTACCCACTTCCCTTCTTTCCACGTGGTTGGGACCAAATCCCTAAAATGCTTGAATTCCACCTATTGGGTCCTAGTGAGGTCTACCTCAAGGAAGATCTTATGTGTGGTTGGGAGCAAAATCAATCGTTTCTTAGCCCAGAGGGATCTAAGATGATCCTCCAAAGACCAAAAATGGAGGAGTGTGGAGTTGGGCCCCATCCATGCACATTCCAGAGTAATGTCCTTCAGGTCCAAGGTGTTGTGAAGGAAGTGCCTATCTGTAGGGGGTATAACGGAGCTTCAAGAGGGGGAAGCCCACATAATCTAAGGTTAAGTTCTCAAGTATGACGGAGACATTCCTCATTGAGTTTTGCTTGTATCACCCCCTCCACCTTGACGAGCTGAGAAGGTTGTTCTCTTTCCGGACCACTTCAACCCAAGAGTTTAGGGTTTGTTGTTATGTTTTCGTCTCTTATTTAAAGAGGGCATGTTGTGATTTTAATTCATCTTGCAAAGTTTTTATTTCTGATTTGAGGTTGGGGCAATCTGCTGGATTTTGCAGGTATACGTTTTCTTGGTTTTTTATTTCAAAAACCAGTTGTTTGAGCTTTGTTACCTCTACATGGAGTTATTTGTTTTCATTGTCTAGAGATTCCACCTTCTATGGCAAGTATTTAAACTGGGATGTCCAATACGCGAAATCCAACTCCATGGCGATATTGATGGGGCTGTAGATACATCCTGAAGGATTGTTAGGGTCATTGAGGGTCCAGTTCTGTGTTGTCTGGTCTGTTACAGTTTCAAACTGTCCACCAGTAGAAATGTGGGATGAAGGTGGGTCCTCCATTGAGGGGTCGTGAGCCCTCCTCGCTGGCTCTCTACTCATGTACCTTGCTCGCAGCCTGTCTGGTCTGTTACAGTTTCAAACTGTCCACCAGTAGAAATGTGGGATGAAGGTGGGTCCTCCGTTGAGGGGTCGTGAGCCCTCCTCGCTGGCTCTCTGCTCATGTACCTTGCTCGCGGCCTCTCAAAAATAAGAACCCAACAATTAGCTCAAGGGTCGAACCACAAAAAAACATATCGCAGACGCGCAGACCTTCTGGTCGCAAATTGGGTCGTGGACCGTCCTCAGCTCACAAATGGTCGCGTACTCCCAAAACCTAGGAATATTTGGTTCATTCGGGAATCGATGGGGCCATGTGTACCCATAATCGCAGATCTAAAAAAACTATTTATGGGTTGGGAATTCTATGGTTTGGACTTTGAGGGGTTTTCGGCAAGGATTATTACTAGTTTTCAGCAAGCATTACACTTATATAGTAAGGAACTGAACTTTACTCTGTCCCTGCTCAACTTATATGGTCCCTAGGAGGGTAAGGAGCAATTTTGGGACAATCTGTTTTCATTAAATTGCCTTCGGTCTGATAATCTCATTATTGGGGGGAATTTAAATCACACTCAACAGAGAGGAAATCTGGGGACCGTCCGCACGAAAAGATCAATCAACTAACTACTTTATTGACAAATTTGAAATGGCAAGATGGGTAGATATCGAGCCTATACAAATCTACCCTACGTGGAGCAACAACAGAAGTGGATCGAGTGGGGTTTCCAAGAGACTTGGTCAATTCCTTGCTATAATGATCCCAAGCCATTATGCAAGGATCATCACGGTTTTGGTGTCTTTTTAAAACTTTTCTAGTTGGGGCATTTCGTTAAACACTTGGTTGATGTACTTGATTATATGTGTTTACTTGTGGGTTGGCCTCTTGATTTTGGCCTTAGGGTTTACTGATGACTTTTAATATATG
>JASDQU010029632.1:0-10804 GCA_032191745.1 Picea mariana | reverse complement strand
ATATCATTTGCAATATTAGGAATATCGTTTGTTTCTAGCTCATAGGAATTTTATATTCAACCTAACTTTTGCTAGATGCCTTGACTTTTGCTCATGGCTCACAAGGCTTCTTGACTAGGCTCACAGAGGTTGCACGTTCCCACTGACGTTTGCACTAGTCTGTCTATGCTCACAGAGGTTGTACGTTCCCCCTGACTTTTGCACTAGACTGTCTATGCTCACAGAGGTTGTACGTTCCCCCTGGATTTTGCATTAGACTTACATAGCATCTCGTTTGTCCTGGCTTTTGGTTTGACTCACAGAGGTTGTACGTTCCCCTGCCTTTTGTCAATACCTCACAAGACTGGTTGATTCTCCAAATCTCCCTGGCTAGCCTAAGGGTGGCCCATATGGCCTCTCATTAGAGAATTATTGTCAATGCTGCCAAATTTAACAGGTACATGCTAAAACCTAATAATTATTGGATTTCAGACAGGAAATGGTTGTTCTCCAAGNCCTCACAAGACTGGTTGATTCTCCAAATCTCCCTGGCTAGCCTCAGGGTGGCCCATATGGCCTCTCATTAGAGAATTATTGTCAATGCTGCCAAATTTAACAGGTACATGCTAAAACCTAATAATTATTGGATTTCAGACAGGAAATGGTTGTTCTCCAAGATTGAAAAGAAAATTAATTTCTGGTGCAACAGGTGGATTTCACATGGTGGAAGACTTGTACTTATTAAATCTTTAATTGAGGCCATCCTAGTGTATTGGCATCTACTATCCCATATTCCTAACGGCGTTCTTAATAAAATCAGGAAGCTATGCTTCAACTACTTTTGAAAGGGAAATAGTGAATATTTTGGATCACGTTTGGTCAATCAATTGGAAACAAGTGTCAATTCCCAAGGGTCAAGGTCAATGGGAATTAAAAGATATTTTTAAATTTGGGAAGGCATTGGCTGCAAGATCACTTCAGATTTTTTGACTCGAGATAGTCTGTGGAGGAGGATCTTAGTTGAGAAGTATATTACTCCTTGCTCTGTTCTGGATTGGATATGCAGGCACCAAAAAAGTATCCACAATGTATCAAACCAATGGAAGGCTTTAACACAAGCCTTTCCCATAATTGGACAGTAACTAGCCTGAAAGGTGGTCTTGAGCTCTCAGGGCAAAATCGGCACAGATGCAATAGTTGGTTGCAAGGAAAATGCGTTCTTCCCTAAGGCACTACTTGTTGCACAGTTTCAAGAGACAGGTCGTTGCACCCTTAACAAAGTTGGTGATGTTGATTCAACATCAATTTGGAGACAAGTAGCTCAATGCACAAGATTTGGGTCTAGATGCAGGATCACACCAGCATTGGTATCTTTACATCATCGAATTAAGCAAGGCGCACATCCGGTTATCGGATTCCGGAGATGAATTTGCATGGTCCTCCAATGCTTCAGAGGGTCATTATTCGGCCAAGTTGGGGTATCAGGCAATGCAGAATTTGGAAATTTCAGATAGTCGATGGTGGTTCAAGAAGCCGTGGAAAATCAAAGGACCATTGAAGGAATAAAGTTGGGCCTAGCTATTATTCATTGTGCAAGCGGAATGAAGAAACTAATTTCCATTTGTTTCTGGAGTGTTCCTGTCACAAGACAGATATGGCACAAGATTGAACGTCAGTTGAATTTGCAACACTTATGGCTTAGTCATTCATTGGTAGAATGTTATCATGGTTATTATATCCGGAGTCCGCTAAAGACTCTTAGAGTCCTTCCTGTTCCGGTTGCTTTGGGAATCTAGTTGGCTCGAAATGCCAGCCTTTTTTAGGACAAGCAATGCCCACCTTTCAAGGTCTCTCAGCAAGCTCTAGTGTTATTTTCATTGTATAGCCTTCTCAGTATGAAGAATGCCCATTTCGTGAAAAAGGTTAATATCAACAAGGAGATGCCTTGGGGCTTCTTTGATGGTGCTTGTGGGCCTAATGGTTAAGAACATGTGTTTCCTCTTAAGAGGTCACAGGTTCAAATCCAGAGGGGGGTAGGGTATGTATACCTTCGTAGACTTTACCAGTCAAAATCGCTGGGCGGAGGGGGGTCCCTTGTCCCACAAACAAGGGGGTCTCATACACCAATTTGGTGTGCTGGCTTGGCCGTGACCTTAAAAATAGATTATTATTTATTATTATTATATCTTTCAGACTCTCATTTCTTTGTTAGCAAAGCCAATTTGGGTCAAGGTTCCAATAATCGAGGGGAATGCGAAGCTTTATATGCACTTCCGAAATGTGCAGTGGACAGGAATATCTTTGTTTGGCAGGTCTTTGGAGATTCGGAGCTCACCATTAATTGGATGAAAGATAGGATCTAGGTGACTAACCTGGGTTTGCTACAAATTTCGAACTAGCTGAGAAATATCTCTGAACAATTCCAGCAGATCAATTACAGTCATGTTTTCCAGGAATTAAATTCTGTAGCTGATTCTCTTTCAAAAGATGCTTCGCTTTTGGATAACTACAAGTTTGTTTTAAAAGAATTTTCTAAAGGACATTTGCTTTCTAAAAGAGAATGTAATTTTTTGGACATGTAGCAAGCCATTATAGCCCCTTGCTTTTTTATTTGATAGGTTTCCCATAAGACTTTGATAGTCCTGTGTCTGAATCCAGCAGTGAATCTGGTGTACTTTGTTCTTTGGTGATTAGTGTTATGCGCCTAAGGATTGTACTCTCAATTTCACTGAAATAGATAGTATGTTTTCTTTTCGTGGAAAAGAAAGGTTCTTTGAAGAATAAACACATGCATGTTTTTCAAGGTGCATACATGCACGAAATTCAAAGTGCAAAATTTCTAGCAGAGGGCAAATCTCAACATACAAACAGATTGATGCACAAAAAAGTACAAATTCCAATGCAAAGTGACATTGACACATCAATAGGCACAAATCCCAAGGCAGACAATGTGCAATTTTTTAGGCTAACAAGAACAAAAATCCATGCAAATTCTAGTGGATGTGTACAACAATGACACGTTCATGTGTACTACAGTGGGCACAAACTCAAGACACTAAGTTTCTAATTTAGAATTTCAGCAGAATTTTTAATTGAACTTTTTACACAAAATTGTTTTCTAGAGTCAATTAAACACACAAAAAAATTCTACAAGAACCCAACAAGATAATGGTGGTGTTGGATTGATGCCAATGTGGCATCATCAAGTATAGTGTCGGGTGGTATAGCAATGTGTCTACACAACAAAGTTTTGGAGGTGAATTTTGATTTCTTGGGATTAGTTATATTATTTCATTGGTGCTTGGCATTTATTTGTTGAGAAAAACTAATGCATTTCTTGTATATATTGTTGAACCCTAGTAAGAAGTCCAATGGTCACAATTTCAATGTCTAGAAGCAACGTATGATTACCAGATTCCAATGCAATGGATTGTTAGGATTGGTCACAGGAAAGGGTAGGAGAAACTCTGATGATGAGAATGGGCAAGAAGTCTTTCACTCGAAGAATAGAGAGGTTATGATATTAATAAAGTTGTCCATAACAAATGATAAGTTGCTAGAAGTCCAAGATGCAGAGGATTCTTTCATAGCTTGGACAAGGCTAAAGTAGATGAATGAAACTTCCACGAAAGGTTAGAGCTTTTTACCTTAAGAGTCTATTGTTTCTAATGAAGATGGAAGAGGGCAATTCAATCCCAAACAACTTGTTGAAATTGAAAAGGCATCCATGGTCAGTTGTTAACAATTGCTAGAGATGTAGATAAGATAATGTTATTAATGTCCAACAAATGACCACAAAAGTAGGTCAATGGGACTAAAAGATACATCCAATGTGAATACAATGTGGGAGCGTAGAAGAAAGTCCTAGATAATGTTGAAAGCTAGAAAGCGAAAGAAAAAGTACAGAGTACGGAGGAGGAAGATTTGGTACTCATTACCTTGAAGAGTTTATCTCCTTTTGAAAATTTTGTTGAAACTTTAAATGTCACCAAAGAGATTACTAACATTACATTTAAGTTGTGTAGACGATTATTAAAAAAGGACAGATTCAATAAATAGTTTATAAGCAATAGAAAAGCATCCAAAAGTGCCTTCACAGTAAAGAGTAAGGACAAAGGAAAGCAGAAGCTAAAGGGAAACAAAATCATCGATGGCAAATCGATGGGTTCAAGGAAATCTACTAAGAATTTGAAGTGTTTTTACAATTGGATAAAATCATATACTGCACACCACTGACTTGGTACCACGCCAATCACTCCCTTCTTAGTGCCTTTGATCTCAAAGCTAGAGATAATTGGTCACTTCCTGATGAAATGTTGGGACCTATGGATGCCATTATCACCATATTGATCTTTGTGGTTTCTTTCTAGTGTAGTTAGCTAGTGACACCGTGTAAGGCTCTATGAGAGGAGGCTCCTATTGGACAACATTTTTTCTAATGTTTATTTGCTCTTCAACAAGTTCAACGATTGCATTCTCATTTTGATCCCACTTATAGGGAGATTCATCATTTCGCACAATTAGAGATTCGTCGAGGAGGAAGATATTCTTGAAAGAGAAGTTGGGAGATGTTTTGAACCTCTTGAGTCTTCTAAACCCTCTTCACAAGGAGATTGATCATATATAGCAGGAGATTCAATCTTTGCAGCTACATCTTCTTCCTCTTCCTCATATTTTAGTTATTGTTCCTTTCATACCAATGATAGTTGCAAGCGTTGATGTCATAGATGTGAAGCAATGTGGGAAGATTCCTTCTACAACTCATATAGAAGATGCATCTCCTTTTGGTACTCATCTCTTCTTATAAAATCCCCTTCTATTATGGCTCATATTAGCTAGTCTCTTATATTCTTCTCTTGCTCAATGAAATTTTGTTGCAACTATTTCAACTCTTTAGCCATACTTGCCCAATATTGAAACAATGATAACTTATTCCTCATAAAGTATATAATATATCGTTTCAAAGCTCATAAGATGTATTTTGCAATGGAAAAATTAAACCTGAGAAGTAATCTGCTGAAAGCACAAAAATATAGCTGCGGTTGTCACAGGAATACCTAAAAATGGAATATTTTCAATCTTCGATATCTTTGTCAGTAGACCTCCGATTTTGATGATTTTTTCTAAACCATGTATTCTTTTGGGTAGAATCCAGATATATAATTTATTTATGAGGACTAAGCTCAAAACATTTCAAAAATTATTCAAAGTGTCAAGACCTTGATTTTATGTTTTTCTTTTTTTTCCCAACAACACAATAGAAATGAGAATCAACTTGCTCTAATACCAACTTGAAGTGTTCCAATACCCGAAATAGAACCATTTTGGTAATAAACAACAATGAAGAGAACAAAGGGATGGGGGCACTTGCACACCCAAGGGTTGGAATGCACCTATAAATCCTAAAATACGGATGAAGACATCTCCATGTACTTGGTACTCAAATTAAGAAACAAAATTTGACAATATTGATAGTAGGGTGAATGAATTACAAGTGAGGAGGGGGTCCCTTTCTAATACGAGTCTCATACTAACAACTCTCCGCTACCTTAGTGGTGAGTCATTAATGCACAGAACTAACATCACTCAACTAACTTACTGATGACTCATGAGCGACTAACCACTCTTAACTTAGTGATGGGGCATTGATGAGCTTGCAAACAAAATATTTCATGTACAAAATATGTTGTGCATAGGTACACAACAAAAGTTGTTTCTATAGTGAAGCAGGGAATATTTAGGACAATAACGGGAATTCAGTTTGGTTGGGGAGTAGCAAAATACATGCAAAGAGCAATGAAGTCCAACTAAAAGAGGTGCAATCACAATAGACAGGTTGAACTCTTTACATGTCATGACGGGCTCAAAAGGCCAAGTGTTTCAGCATTAGTTTTGTTATGCTACCAAGATGTAGAATATTGAGAAATGTAGCTCAAGCAAGGACCTTCTTGCACAAGTTCAATGTGAATATGCAGGAAGTGGTTCGAGGCATTTCTTTAGTGACCACCTAAGAAAAATGGAAAATAATTTCATCTTGTATTTTCACTTGAAAAATAAAAGAAAAAGTAAAAGTCTTATGTTTTGAAGTCAACTAGTCTTAGGAATCCAAATGAAATGCTCTAGAAGTTCTAAAACAATAGTGACCTAGATTAGGATTTAATCTGAGCCGTGCATCTCAAGATTGAGATAGGCAGTGGCTAGGATTGAGGAGATTAGTTGTTAGGATTGAGAAGATTAATTATCTTCTCTCAAAACATAAATATTTATGACAAGATAGAAGAGGTCAAATACACACAGGAGAAGACAGCAAGAGAGCTGGAAGAGGTCAGAGTGCATTCAAGGAGAAGAAGAGGAGCAGATTGTTGAAGAGACCAGCAAGTACAGCAGGCCATACAGGCTGTACCATTGTTGTAGCAGTCATTTATTCATGCACGGGCCGTACACCCTCAGATATGACTGTACACCCTTAGATCTGGTTGTACACTGTTGTTTGAGGTGATTTCATTGACCGTACAATTGCTGGTTCAAAGCAGGCTGCAGAGTTCATCTTTTAAGCTTTGAACAAAGGAATGAAAAGTTGATTTGAAGGAGAAATCCCTGTGTATGTGTTTTATTTCTTTTGCTGCTCATTTTTCAGCTAGTGTGTGATTGATGCAATGTTTAGAAATTTAAATTTGGTATATAAATTATGTTTTTAAGTTATTTAATGAGAGAAAATTCAGACAGCAGTCACCTAGGGTTAGAAAAAATTACATAGAAAAGGTGTTTATTGGAGGACAAACCAGATTCCATATCAATGGTGTATGTGTTTAATTATTCAAGCATCAATGACTCCATGCCTAGTGAGTTAGTAAAAGATTCATACGATTGATGACTTAGTGTCAAGTTGTCAGAGCCATCAAATATAGTGCTGGGCTGCAGTCAACTTTGGTACATGGTGCTTTGAGAAGACAGTGGGATGTGGAGTTCTAAACCATACTCTATTGTTGATCAGCTGTGCTACCCGAGGTGGATTGCTGACATCTTCTGCAACTTGTTTAGTCCAAATAAGTGTGGAGAAATGTAGCTCGAGCAGGAACTTCTTGCACAGGCTTCAATGTGAACGTGTAGGAAGTAGTTCAAGACATTTGTTTGGTGACCACCTTGGAAAGGTGATTAGTAATACTATCGTGTAATTTCACTTTAAAAATAAAAGAAAAGTTGAAGTCTAATGTTTTGAAGCCACTTAGTCTTAGAAATATAAATGAAATGTTCTAGAAGTTCTAGAACATTAGTGACTTAGATTAGGATTTAAACTTAGCCATGCATCTTAAAATTGAGATAGGTGACAGCGAAGATTGAAAAGATTAGTTATTTCTCTCAAAATATAAAAAGGACAAGATAGGGAAAGGTCGACCTCATATATGAATACCACAAGAGGTAGATAAGGGCAGAGAGCATTCAAGGAAAAGAAGAGCAGCTTGTTGAAGTGACCAACAAGTATAGCAGGCCATACCGCCTATACCACTATTGTAGCAGTCCTTTGTTCGTGCACATGCCATTCACCTTAGATGTAGTCGTACACCCTCATATATGGCCATACACTATTGTTTGAGATGATTTTATTGACTGTACAGCTGCTGATTCAAAGCAGGCTGCCGAGGTCACCTTGTCAGCTTTGATCAAAAGAATAAAAAGCTTATTTGAAGGAGAAATCCCTGTGTATGTGTTTTATTTCTTTCGTTGTTTATTTTTCAGCTAGTGTGTGATTGATGCAATGCTCAAACATTTAAATTTTCGGTTGTTAAATAAATTATGTTTTTGAGTTATTTAATGAGAGAACATTAGGACAGCAATCACCTAGGGTTAGAAAGTTTACATGGTATCAAAGCAATTTCTCTAATTGAAATTTTCAAGGATTTACAATGGTAAATCAACTGCCAGAAAGAAGCACCAGCAATTAGAGGATTTCAATATTCCTTTTTAAAGACTAACTTTCAGATCTAGGAGTTTGTGTATTAGATCTCAGAGATGGCCTCAACTAGCCTCAAATTCGAGGACAGACTAGATGGCACCCCAAATTTCTTGTTATGGAAAGTGAGGGTTACACTCTCACTGGAAGAGAATGATCTCTGGGATATTGTCAAGGATGTTGTGCCTTCATCTATAGAGCTGCAGCAATTGGCAGCTCACGAGAAGCAAGAAGTGAAGGCCAAGCAGATGATCATGGACGCCATAAAGGATCATTTGATCCCTCATATATACAAGACGAAAATGGTAAAGGAGATGTCTGATGCTTTGATTGGCCTCTACCAGAGTGAGAACATAAAGAGAAAGATGATATTGAGAAACAAACACAGATCCATAGACATGACCAGATCAGACTCAGTCACCAGTTACCTTATGAAGGTCATGTTGTTAGTTTTTGAGGTAGCTTGGACAGGTACTTCAGCATTGGTGGTGCCTAGCATGTGGAAGTGTCCGAGCAACATTCTCTAAATATTAACATTACAAAGTGTCTTCTATATTTAATGACTTAAAGTGACTATTTTTTNCTGGGATATTGTCAAGGATGTTGTGCCTTCATCTATAGATCTGCAGCAATTGGCAGCTCACGAGAAGCAAGAAGTGAAGGCCAAGCAGATGATCATGGACGCCATAAAGGATCATTTGATCCCTCATATATACAAGACGAAAATGGTAAAGGAGATGTCCGATGCTCTGATTGGCCTCTACCAGAGTGAGAACATAAAGAGAAAGATGATATTGAGAAACAAACACAGATCCATAGACATGACCAGATTAGACTCAGTCACCAGTTACCTTATGAAGGTCATGTTGTTAGTTTTTGAGGTAGCTTGGACAGGTACTTCAGCATTGGTGGTGCCTAGCATGTGGAAGTGTCCGAGCAACATTCTCTAAATATTAACATTACAAAGTGTCTTCTATATTTAATGACTTAAGTGACTATTTTTTATAAAGTTGAGTGACTTAAGTCATTTAAGTCATTTCAACGAGAGATTAAGTCACAGTCGTTGATCTCAAGAGATCAAGATCAGATCTTGATCGTTGATCACTTTGGAGATAAAGTTTTATTCATTAGAAGATTATAAAAGCAGATCTGAGGAGAGTGAGAGGCACACAATGAGTGCATAGGAGCAAGGAGGTCTTGCTCATGTACTTGTGACTGAGCGGGAAAGGCTGAGGAAGTGTGTAAAGGGGCAGCAAGGAGATAGCAGCCAAGTGGGCTAGGCTATTGTTGCATTGTAATTCCTCTAATGGGCCATTATCCGAGGACGGGAGCCTAGAATTTTATTTAATAAAATCAAACTCAGAATTGGTTTTCCCGCAAGGATTTTTCGAGGGGTGTTTACCCGAGATCTCTTGTGCAATGTGTGTTTGGTTTAAGTTTTAATGCTTCCGCTATTTATCGTTGCATAACCTAGCTGTGCTTTAATTCAATAAACGTGTTTTGTTCGGAATTAACTACCAGGTGCTAGGTTTACAGAAAATTCAACATGGTATTGGTGCTGAGACTCTGAGGAAGTCGGGTTTTGCACAAGATCGAGATTAGCAGCGAGAAAAGTTCAGACCTACAGAAAAAAAAATTATTTCCAGGTACAGAAGCTGCAAGGTCATTAAAAAAATTTTAAAAAAAAAAGAGTAAATCGTACAACGTACGGCCGCACCATACAGCATAGAAATTGTACGGGTTGTACGATGCATTATTTGCTATGTGAGTAGATCGGGCGCTAGTGTGGTGTGAGGCTGCACATATTTGTTGTTGTGACTGTGAAATTTAAAGCAGTTGCAAGAGCCATTCTCCGGGAGGATGGCAAAGACCCTAGCTGAGATCTAGGGCCCCCAGTGCACCGCTTGGGATTTGGTCTAGGANCTTCAGGTTTCTTGCATACAAATTTCAAAAGAGACTGCTGTTTCTTACTTACCCTAAAAAATCTAACAGTACAATGCATTATTTGCTATGTGAGTAGATCGGGCGCTAGTGTGGTGTGAGGCTGCACATATTTGTTGTTGTGACTGTGAAATTTAAAGCAGTTGCAAGAGCCATTCTCCGGGAGGATGGCAAAGACCCTAGCTGAGATCTAGGGCCCCCAGTGCACCGCTTGGGATTTGGTCTGGGACCAAACAGTCAGTGCCATGGCAAAAGACCCCTAAGAGGGCCCCCAGTAGATGACTAGGGTTCTTGGTCTAGGACCAAGCAGCTAAAAGCCCCTAGATATGTATAGGGCCCCTGGAAAAGTCCAGGGTACCCATGCCTAGGGCATGGGTTGATCCTTGGTCTTGTACCTTGGTGGATAAGACCCCTGAGAGGGGCCCCCAGTAGACGACTGGGGTTCTTGGTCTGGTACCAAGCAGTAAAGACCCCTGAGAGGGCCCCCAGTAGACGATTGGGGTTCTTGGTCTGGTACCAAGCAGTAAAGACCCCTAAGAGGGCCCCCAGTAGACGACTGGGGTTCTTGGTCTAGTACCAAGCAGTAAAGACCCCTGAGAGGGCCCCCAGTATACGACTGGGGTTCTTGATCTAGGACCAAGCAGTTAAAGCCCCTAGATAAGCCTAGGGCCCCTGGACATAGTCCAGCGTACCCATGCCTGTGGCATGGGTTGATCCTTGGTCTTAGACCTTGGTGGAAAAGACCCCAGAAAAAGTTTTGGGGCAACTTGACCCTCGATCAAGTATTTTGTTGGTGTATGACCCTCCTTGAAGGAGGACATGACCACACAAGGGATATGCTCCATATGCAATGATGATAAAGTAATAAGGTCACCTTGAAGATGAATGAACAAGTATTGCCACCTTGTAAACCCTCCTAAACCCTCTTCACCC
>JASDQU010029631.1:17155-28963 GCA_032191745.1 Picea mariana | reverse complement strand
CATTGAATTTATTTTACCGTATTTGATAATTATTTTTGTGATTTCTTTTATGCTTCATGAAGGCCGCAATCATCATGAAGGTATTAATAATGGGATTCCACGAGGAATGGAATGTTATTCCGCACAATTGATGAGGTTTCCCTACTATGAGGAGCTAAAAATAGCTCATTTGTTTGATACAATGCATATCAAGAAGAATGTGACTGAAACGTTATGGTGAATCATAGATGGTAAGAGGGACAAAGAAAAAATTGTCAAAATTTGTACCGACATTCAGGAAGCCAATCATGCAATGCGAAGTGTGATCCGATATTCAAATAGATCAGATGGAGTACTATACCAAAATAACCTTCCATGGTTATTAACATAGCAACAAATCAATGATGTAAAAGAGGTCATTCAAAGAATTAAATTTCCCACGGGTTTTGCTTCAAACATAAATAATATCTTAACAAAGAAAGGTGAATTTGGTGGGGTAAAAACACATGATTGGCATACCTTCATTAAGGTAATAATTTTGGTATACATATTTATATCTATTGGCCTTATACATCTTTTATTTATTTTTATTTTTTCTTGTCTACTTTGGTCGAAAAAAATAACGATTCATGTTTTTGTTATAGTATGTTCTACCGCTATCTCTCCCAAATGACTTTGACAACAACATCAAACACGTTATATATGATATTGGAAAATACATGACGTAAGTAGTTGTGATTTATATGCAAAATGTTCTTTCAAATTATTGTTGTACTTAATGACACATGTTTTACTTGTAATGTAATATATTATACTATGTTATGTTGAAACATGTTATTTTCTTGTGTCATGATCTCATGTACATGGTTTTCATTGAAATAAACCCATGAAGATGATATAAAGTATTGGAAGAGAGAAATTCCTCATCTAATGTGTGAAATGAAAAAGTATATACCTCGAACATTTTTCAATGCACAAGAACACTACCTCATACACCAAGTTGAGGAGATTGAAATTTGTGGACCTGTTCACACAAGGTCAATGTGGATGGTGGAGAGGCACTTAAAATCATTGAAGGCATTGGTTAGACAAAGAGAACGTCCTAAGGGTTCTGTGGTATATCAATCCATGGTGTATATTAGTCAATATCTTCCTAAATTAGCAGCGACAACTATGCATGCAGTGGATCGCATTTGGGATGTGAAATCCAACAAAAATTTTGAAGATCAGGAGCATCTATTGGGGCAAGGTAGAATTAAAAAAATGATAGGTAATATATTAATAATTGTGAAAATTTATATTAATAATACATATAAAGTTTCATTTTTTGTGTATATGATCATACTCATTACTATATTAATATAATTTATTTCATAAATTATTAATATTTATAATTACCTGCATATTGGACGTTATAACTAATATTTAATATTGGTGAATTATGATTTTTTGATTCAGTTTCTTAAGAGTTGGATGCACTGCATTTATACATTGTAAATAATCTTGACTGGACGAATGTATGGACTGAAAGATGTAAACAACATAATGGAGGTAGGTTATCATGGCAACAAATATCTGAATTGGTTAGAGAAGCTCGTCGTAACAAAGATGCCAATGTTACGCAAAGGGAAATTGATTTATCATATGGTTTGAAAGATGGACATGTATGCAAATTCACCCATTTTATTCAGTTATTTTATATTATATTAATGTGATTGCATGTGTACTGTATTTTTTAGATACTTTTGAAGTTATATAAATATATGTTAATTTATTAATTGACAATGCATATTTTACATATCTAAAATATTGCAGTTGAAACACCACAAGACTATGTGGTGAAATGGTCGTAAATTTCGCATCAAACAATTGGATGAAACCAAGAAAACTATTGATAGTGGGATAACTACAGTATTCCAGGTCACTAATGTTTCCTCTAGGAGTGAAAAACATCCTCGAGAATGTAAAAATAGATACTATGGGTATTTAAATGATATACTTGAGTGTGACTTTAATTCCTTCAAATTAGTTATGCTCGATTTCAAATGGTATAGGTTATGAATGCATGAATGCGATGAGGAAAGAATTGTTATTCAACATGCCGATGGATTTCCAATGATTAAAACAATGGTGTTTGAAAGAGGACACGATCGCTATGTTTTTCCAAGCCAATGTGAACAGGTCGTTTACTCGAATGTTCCAGGTGAAAGGGATTGGTCATTTGTTGTTAGATATGATCCAAGAGGAAGGCCAATTAAGTATACTCATTTATAGGAAGAAGATGANGACAGATCAGATAGATCCAGAAGATCATGGAGGGTCGAGAAATGAAGAAGACGAAGAATATCATGATTTAGGCATACGAGACAATACTGTTGTTGACACTCAGAACTGAAATGGGTTGCAGCAAATCAATCCCGAGGCAACCTCGAACCACTTTGGATTAGAAGCTGCCCTCTTCCAACTCGAGAGTGATCTCTCGAAAAATGTCATGATAGGAATTTAAATAGCATGAAAAAGGTGGGCAGATTTATGGGTGAAAGATGGTCTTGGATTCATGGGGTTTGGGGGTTAAACTAGGAAAAGGTCCATTGGGCATGGAGTCAAATGAAAACTGAAGAAAAGAGACAATAACATAGATTAAATAACTTACGGAAAGTGAGGCAAAGTAAGTCTATCTTTCAGCGCTTTAATTGTCATGATGCGGTAGCAGAAAGAAAAAGGAAAGGTCGATGGCCGCCGTAGCGAAGGATATATGCAGAGTTTTGAAAATGCAGATTGGTCTTACACAGCTGATAGCTGGTGTAGAGGAAAGGCAATAAACAAATACAGAAACACCCAAATCCTTTCGTTATAGTAGTATAACGAAGCCCATCGGTTAGAAGAAAACAAAATGTAATGCAGTTGTAATGGGTTAAGGAAGACATAAGGCTATGGTAACACATCAACTGCGAGTAAGGAATACATAAATGAAATCCAAACAATTTTAACACAACTGAAGTAGAAGATAACATGCTGAAAGAAATCGACCGTGATGAATCTCACAGTCGCAAATGAAAATCATCTTTATTGCTCCATTAATAGTTTACAAAAAACTCAGTCCATTAATGGCTTACAAAAAACTCAGTCATTACAAATGAAACCCTCTTGACATAGGTTTTCCCCTGCTACGCTCATGCGCGCTCCCCTTCATTTCTGTTACATCAATCACTATTTAGCTACCTCCACCCACCATACGTTTCCCAACTCATATTTTTGTGTTTACAAAAAATAATCTAAAAGAAATGTGAAACGCTTCATTTTCAATGGGCTCTGCGAATGCCAGGTACGTCTATAGGCTAAGGAATACGAAACGCTTCATTTTCATGAGCGATGTGCATGTCAGATACGTCTGCCAAGTGGTCCGGGATTTCTATGGGGCAGGATTATTCCTCAAAAAATTAGAATGCCACCTAACAACGTAACTGTAGCAACATTCATGGATGAACTCGGTGCTTTGTCATTGTTTGAATGGGACGGAGGCTTCTGTATGCGTGAGAGGGCACCACAGTAAAGAGTATTTCCAATCAATTATATGGAACAGACCTTAGCTACCATAAATACAATTAATTTGATGTCGACAAGTTACTCGATACTACCTTGTCTTCTCAAATATAAAATAAAAATTACAGCAGAATCAATAAATACATCAGATCAGATCATCTCTCCGAACTCTCCGAGCTTTGGTTGGCTGTAACTTTTTCATCAATGGAGGTATTCGTATCATCTCTTCGACCACCACTTTCTCTATTCCCTCGATTACTGAAAATAGAAGAGTCTTCAACGTTCATTGGTTTACCGCAAATAAAAAAGTTATTACGAGGCCCTCCATTCAAGTGACCTGTGGAAAAAGTGGGGGGCGTGCATTGAACGCCGTTGCGAGGTGGTTTGTATATGGCTGGCATAAATTCCTCAGTGTTACATATGAATACTGAGTTCTAAAAATGTTCCTTCAAAGCCGCCAGTCCCTGCAAGTGCGCGTAGAATATTTCACAAACCTTGGTTGAGTTGAACCTTTCCCACATTTTGTTATGGCAGTCTTTGTAGAATCTCAGAGTAGCTTCGACACTGGTGAAATTGAAAAAACCATACCCCGAGTTGCACTTGTTTTTGAAATCAATTGGTAAGTACACGAAATCATAGGAAGACTCAACTTCATCTGAGTCCACAATTCAATAGTTCTCTTGTAGGCAATGCTCGTCTAATAATTTAATGAAATCTAGCTGGCTGTACTTATTTGGAATTTTTTAACCATCAAAGTGGTGCGGGGCATGCCTTGTTTCACTTCCACTTATTTTTCGTTAAAGATGTAATAGGCACATAGAGTGCTCCTGGGAGTTAAACCTGAGCTGGAATTAAAATTACTATGGTTCGTTTCCACAGGAGAAAAACCATCAGCACTGTGGAATTCCTTGCTGGGACTGATGGGAATATATGAAGGATAAATCTTGTCGTTAAATCCTAAATACAATGATGGAATTCCGCTCGAGTGAAGCCGATCCACTTGCTCATAGAGATGAGTACCCATGCCTAAACCGAATGTGGATGGTTGTCCTTGTCCATTTTGAATAGAATTGGAGTGGCCCCTCTAAGCCCGACAAAATTCTATTCTTGCAGGCTTGATATATTTCTTTACCACTCAGTGCTGCCATTGCTTTTTCAGCGTCACGAGTATCGTAAAATTCAACAAACTTGTGTGATCTAGGCGGCGAACCTCTCACCTCTTTCACGCAACTGTATCTTCCAAATAGTGTACTCAGCTGTTCAAGAGAGACATCAGGATCCAATTTTTTCACTAGAAAAGTTCCATGATTATATTCCGAGCGATTGGTGGGGTGAGTATACTGAACAAAAACAGGCTTGCCGCCTATTAGGCCTTTTGCAGGGGTGGTGGATTGCTCGCACAAACTTGATTTTCTGTACTGGTACATCATATCATTGAAAGCTTCCTTGGAATTTTTGATATCATAATAGTGCACTATAACAATCCCTTCCGAACGCCTTCCAAGCTCCACACAACGAATGTGACCCCATACTAAAAAATCCTCCTTTAAGGCCTTGTCGTCCAACTCAACTGCCACCTGTTTCAGTAGCAAAGAGAAAGAGACTTGATCAGTGGGCATTTGTGGGGCTAGGCAAGAGGGGCCTGAGCGAGGACTAGGGTATCCATAGGACTGTGGGGTAGAAGGCGAAGGTGACCACAGGGTGGATTGGTTAGGCAAAAATTCAACCCCCGATCCCACCAAGTAGGGACTAGGGATTCCCAGTGGGGACAGGCAGGGTGAAGAACGTGGAGATGGTATGAATTCAGGAGCATTGGGGTCCAAGGGCTTAGAGGGAGAAGGCATCAAAGTGGCAGCGAAGCTGAATCCATTGTTAGATTGCATTCTATCCCCAAGGGGAGGAATAAATAGTGCAGGAGGTCGAGAAACTCTATGAGTAATATTGTTACGAGAATTCTGATGACACTTGTCTATAAAACCTTGGCCATTCTTGGGTACCGATTGGCTCTCGGCTTCTACCTTCTTGGCCAATAATGATTCTTTGTCCTTTGTATTCTCAATGTATACCAATGATGGGCTTTCAGTAAAGTGCAAAATCTCTTCCATCTTTACTGCTATGGTGTAGCAGTCCTCTTCTGAAGACAAGTACGGTTTCTGTACCGTCTCAGTCCATCTTTCTGAAGTAGAACCACCAGACAAGGCCATGTCAGCACCTTCACGTAGTTCTGAAACCATACTGTGAGATAGTTAATCTATGGAGCTGTCATGTGAGACTTTACTGCCAATCTGTGTATATGAGGCAAGCAATTCGCTACAGTTCTCCCTTGTTTCCGACATTTGCAAAATATAGAGGTTCTCTTGGCTGAATAATATCATGTCAGTTAATTCTACTCCTCTCTTGTCAAGGTTTCTGTATCTCAGCAGTCATGACCTCCTTGACAATCTTTCAAATCTTGGGCAACAGAGTCGATTTTAATATTTGTTACAACAACTGCAATTCTTGATGATGATGTCGATGAAAATATGCTTGAAAATGACATTGATGACGATGATGATATCATCAATCCTTTCAGCATCGTTTCTGAACCGGATGATGATACAAATGTCAAGTTCGATGAAGAAGATCAAGATACAGAATAAGGATGATTACACAGATGTTGAGGTTGGATTAGGTACGTGACTATATAATATTTTAATTTGTATGAATTATTCTCTGAAAATAATTTACTTATAATTTCATGGGTTAATTACATGTTTTTAAGTTTTATGCGACGTTTTTATATCCTATGTTACATGTTGTTTAATTATTATGTGAAACCTGAAAATAGTTTCCAATATACTAAATTACGTGGTAGACTAAAAATATCATTTATAAACACATAATTTCACGTACCTTCATTAATTTTTGGTTTTATAGTTTCTATGCATGAATCTTAATAGGACGTTGCTTTCGATTATTTTCTATTTTATATATTGGGTTTTGGGGATCAATTGAGAGTGATGTGAGGAGGAAGGGAGGGGTCATATGAGCTTACACCTTCACGTGGTTGGCCTTGTTCAGTAGAGTATAAATTATTCTTGAAACCAAGAGAATATCTTTCATTTTTATACCATCATGATTGTATAAGATTTCATCAATATTGTTGTCACAGTATTGCATCAACGAATTTTTGATGAACGTGTTTTTCATTTCTATAGAATTGTTTTTGAAACCCTAATTTTATTTCAAATTACACAATTTGGTTGAACCAAGTTTTAAGTTTGCATCAGTCTTTCTTCATTTTTCTTTCAGGTTCTACATTAATGTATATACAATGTATTAGTGTTGTAGTTGTATTGATGAAAAATCCCTCTTTTTCGTTGATTTCTTAATAAATGACATAAAAATACACCCTTGCAATACTATATGGTGGGACGTTTGTAATGTCGAATGAATTTTACAAGGAACCATGAATGAAAATTGTACGAGGACTAGACATCGACAATAGTGACCTATGAATGGGGCCAATGTTGAAATGTTTTCAAACAATTTTTGTATGCACTAAAATTTATCATGGATAGACTATTCACATGCCTTAATGATATGGGAGGATTTATGGAATCCAATTTGACTGACACACCCACTTTCTTCCATCATCAATTCATCATGTAAACCATAAACCCTAGTTTTCTTTCAAAGTACACAATTTGGTTGACGCAATTTTTAAGTTTTCGTTAGTATTTCTTCATTTTTATTTCAAGTTCTACATTAATGTATATACAATGTATCTGTGTCATAGTTGTGATGAAAAATCTCTCTTTTTCGTTGATTTCTTAATCAATGCTATAAAAATACTAGAGGTGGGCAACAGTGACATGTGAATGGGGCCAACGTTGAAATTTTTTCAAACTGTATCTGTATGCATTGCAATTTGACATGGATAGACTATTTTCATACCTTAATGATATGGGAGGGTTTCTAGACTCAAAATTCACTCACACACCCACTTTTTTCCATCATCATATCATCGCGGAAACCATAAACCCTATTTTCATATGTTCTAGTAGATATGTTAATGATTGCAAATTTCATATTTGTATTTGACTCAAGGTCCAATTAGCTTGCAAAGTATCAAATTTTAATTTCATGTTGATAAACCAAATATGAAATGAATCCAAGCATAATTTTATATTGTCACAAGAGAGATGAATGTAAATAATCTTGCGACAAATTAGCTATACTATTGACGAAAAAAGTTCGTCGATAGTATAGCTAATTCGTTGCAAGAATATCGTGTCTAATTTGAATGGTGTTACATGGTTTGCAAGGAGTGTAGGGATTATATTATGGTTCAATGTAGTGTATTCTATAAGAACAATCTCTATGTCAAACCTCAAAATGGATAGTATTATATCTTGTTCAAAAGACAAATATTCTTTGTATGTTTCCTTTGTGGTGGCTGAAGCCCTCAGTACATATGATGCCTGACAATGAAATATAACAATTTGACTATTGAATGATAGTATTATTTCACCCATGGTTAAGGAAATAAATTAAGGTTCTTAGGTCCTATTTGAATCTTCTTAGAATTGAGATTCGTTACATAGTCCTTGAAAAAAGACAAAAGACTTATGTAGCAGATATTAATTTGGTCTTTGTGTGGGACATTTTATGTCATTACTATGTTTTGTACAAAAATAATGGATCTTTGGGACTACACTATGGTTAAGGAAAAATGAACAAGGAATGAGGAACGAGGAACAAAAAACAAGGAACAATGAATGAAAATTGTACTAGGACTAGACACCGACAACAGTGACCTGTGAATGGGGCCAATGTTGAAATTTTTTCAAACAATTTATGTATGCACTGAAATTTGTCATGAATAGACTATTTGCATGCCTTAACGATATGGGAAGGTTTCTGGACTCAAATTTTTCTAACACACCCACTTTCTTCCATCAACAATTCATCATGTAAACCATAAATCCTAATTTTCTTTCAAAGTACACAATTTGGTTGACGCAAGTTTTATGTTTTCGCTAGTCTTTCTTCATTTTTATTTCAGGTTCTACATTAATGTATATATAATGTATCTGTTTCATAGTTGTGATGAAAAATCCCTCTTTTTCATTGATTTCTTAATCAACACCATAAAAATACCAAAGGTGGGCAACAGTGACATGTGAATGGGGCCAACATTGAAATTTTTCAAACTGTATATGTATGCATTGCAATTTGACGTGGATAGACTATTCACATGCATTAAAGATATTGGAGAGTTTATGGACTCAAATTTCACTCACACGCCCACTTTCTTCCATCATCATATATTCATGGAAACCATAAACCCTATTTTTCATATGTCCTAGTAGATATGTTAATGATTCCAAATTTCATATTTGTATTTGACTCAAGGTCTAGCTAGCTAGCAAAGTATCAAATTTTAATTTCAAGTTGATAAACTAAATATGAAATGAATCCAAACATCATTTGTTATCATCGCAAGAGAGATGAATGTAAATAATCTTGTGACAAATTAGCTATACTATCGACGAAAAAAGTTCATCGATAGTATAGCTAATTCTTCGCAAGAATATTGTGTCTAATTTGAATGGTGTTACATGGTTTGCAAGGAGTGTAGGGATTATATTAAGATGCAATGTAGTGTATTCTATAAGAACAATCTTTATGCCAAACCTCAAAATGGATAGCACCATATCTTGTTCATAAGACAAATATTCTTTGTATGTTTCCTTTGTGGTGGCTCAAGCCCTCAGTAGACATGATGCCTAACAATGAAATGTAAAAATTTGACTATTGAATGAAATTTTTATGTGACTCTCATACCATGGTTCAAGGGATAAATATAGGGAATTATTCCCTAAATTAATATTATTGATCTAATGTGCCACAATCAAGGCCTTAAACCACAACATATACCCTTTAAAGTGGATCTTTAGCATACAAGTGGACTATATTCATGAACCTAAGACCCATCCATGATGATCAAGAATACCTCATAATGTCACCCATATTCAACTAATTGGATTCCAAAGACTCCCTAGAGAGGACTCATGCCATGGTTTTTGTGTGTTGTCGATGGTGTTTCATGAGCTTGAGAAGGTTTAGTTAGAGCTTTAGGCCATTGTTTCCAACTTTCCATGTTTATGCCTCTATACCCATTTTCAATGTACAAAACCTAATAATGATGCCTCATATCCCTCTTAAATTCCAATTAAGTTATGTTATGTTGGTTTGAGGAAAACGTATGGAAAATGTATGTGTTCCATAATGCATATGCATCCCCCCTATATAAAAAAGTAAGAAGAACAAATAACAACCTCAATCTCCTAAAAAAAGGTTGAGAAAATTTTCACCTAAACTAACATTTGATGGGGAAACTTCTATTACAAAAAGATTTTAATATTTTTGTGTGATTTGAACACTATTTTGTATACAATTTGTTGTTTCCAATCCTTGTGGAGATGGGGAGCATATGTAATCAATCAAGAAATCCTTTGAGGATAGTGCAACCTAGTCAAAAATACATTAAAAGAAGAGAAAATACAAGGCTAGGTATGGTGAATTGAAGGTTTTGAATAGATTCCATTCAAATTTATATATCAATAAATGTTATGATCCTTTCTAATCCATCATGATAGTAAAATCATCTAGGATTTTATTATAGGCCATTCCAAATCCTTTATGTGTAAATGATGGTTCTTTTGATCGGATATAATTACAATGATGATGAAATTAGAGAGGGAAATGGTTCACATATTTTCCAAGAGGAGGTTCCTCTGGTTCAATCTCTTCTTGAAAAATTATACATTCCTCAAACAATACATAATTATGTCTAGTCTCCTCCTAATTTTGACATGGAAGGGATTGAAGGGATATGAACTAGTGGGGAAATGTCACCACAAAGTGGTGACAAATGACATATTATGAGTCCAACACCCTTACATAAACTTGGAAATGCATCACAACACTCTTAAACACATTCAAGTGCCATGGTGAAAATGACCTAGAATTCTTTGAAGGTAAGCTATCTAACCAAAAAACTCATTATCAATTATACAAAATTATTAAATAATATTTTGAATAAAAAACTAATGCAAGCAAATGTCAATTACTTTTATCTTTATTAAAATCTAGGATTCGCGTTATAATTAGGAAACTTTTAGTCATACAAATGATTAAAAGTTTAGAAATAAGTAATTATATTGTTAAAAGCCTTTCTTTTTACACAATTGGTATGAAAAAACATTTGAAATATCGTGATGCAACCCATCATGTATTTTAAGAAACAGTTTTTAACAATATCACAAACAAATTACAAATTTCATAACATGATGTGTACTAAGGAAAAAATAACAAACATGTTATGAAAAAACTATTTTTCAATTCGACAAAGATAGTAAGGGAAGATTATAATTTGTTCCAATAATGACTATTCTTCAATTCGACAAAGATAGTAAGGGAAGAGTATAAAAGTGAGGATTCATTCCAGTAATGACTATTATTCAATTCAATAAAGATAAAATGGCAAGCTCAAAAGACAAATAAAATATACAAAGGGATGTTATAATATCAATATGATAGTTTCATAACATACCATCAATGATAACAACAACCGTACTATCACAAAGCCAAATAAAATATACAAAGGTATTTTAGAATATCAATAGGATAGTTTCATAACATACCATCAATGATGACATTAACCTTACTATCACAAAGGAAAATATAGACACGTCAAGCTCTTATCTAGGAAAATATGTCAATGTTTCTTATGTGCCAATTATTTCATCACATCAGTAGTAAGGGATGTGATTGTGAGGTTGATAGATCAAGACTACAATGTATTGGCATTATAGATCAAATCTCTAAATCTTTTTGGGTTTTCCTAATATACCATTTAGATTTTAATGAATATTTTGTATTGTTCAACATAGTCAAACTTTCATTGAGAATGTGAGATACCATACTCTTTCCCACAAAAGTTTGCTACATGTAGAATTTATCTAGACTTTCCATGTGGGTGTGGGAATTAATAACCTCCTAAAAGGCCAATGACATATGGTTACATATGGTTACAAATACCAATATTTTCTCCATCTTTGGTGTTCATCACTATAAATCTAACGTGTTTTAAAATGAGTGAATAGTGGTGATTGGTTGCAAATAATTAGTTTATATATATGTGAATATTGTATGTTACACAATTTTAATTGAATGAGATATTACACTATGCATTCTATCATGATGTCTTTGCACCACTATGGAAAATTTCTAGTTTAT
>JASDQU010029631.1:0-11769 GCA_032191745.1 Picea mariana | reverse complement strand
AAAAAGAACGTTTGACCCTGTCATATCTTTTGGTGAACCTTGAGTGCCCCACTGTGGGTGTAGCATGAAGCTCAGAAAGTACCGTGGATTTAATCTTTGATTGTTTACTTAAATGCAAATGGCCTTTGTATCAAAGCTCATCCTAGAGCCAAGAGTACCCTGGGGGAGCCGGAGCCTTGGTCTGCAATTGCTGGATCAGATGAGAACATTTGGGATCTTGAAGCAATTCCTAGCGCACAGCTTGGAGCCAATCGGGAACAATGAAGGAAAGAGAAAAAAGGTATCATTCTTCTTCATATTTTTGGGACAGTGCATCTGCCACTACATTGTCTTTTCCCTTATTTTAAATGATCTTGTTAGCGATTATTTTTGTCTTGGGCACAAAAGAACCCATGTCTGCAGGTTGCACAGGAAGCACCCAAGCGCAGCACGAGAGAATCCTTTTTCAGTGACGAGTTAAGTGAGCAGGCGAAGTTTTGTTGTCGGTGGCCGAGATCCACCTACAGATTTAATCGATGGTCATCAGGTTTTCTGGGCTACCGGGTTGCCCGAGATTTAGCACAAGAGATAGCTCCCATATTTCAGGACAAATCTGGGGTGTCTGATCTAATTGGGATAGTAGGCTACGAGTCGGTGTATCGGGGATCGGGGTTTCGGGAGTCATGGAGGTGTCTGTTCATTGTAGTTAAAATCGTCAATCGGTGAAATGCCGAAAGCACCTTTGGCACCGAGCCCACAGTCTTAGCCCTAGGTCATATCAAGCGAGCCCGTAAAGGGGGACAACCCCTTTTATAATAACGCATACTATATGGGTTGTCCATCTGAAGGACGTGCAACACGCATCCACACCATGTCGGTATTTGGGAGTTCGAGTTATAAGCGCTCCTCGACATTTCACATTTCGAAACCCTGAACCCCGAAACGCTGATAGTGCCTTGGGAATAAGCATGTGGTCATATCCCGTGGCCACTTGGGGAAATAAAGGAGCTGTGTAAAGAATGCCAAAGGTGTCGATTTCACTTACAGAGGGGATCATCACGATCCCTGGGTGCCATCGAATCTGATCCCAATACTATCACTCGCTTGAGTAAATGAAGGCAGTAACGGGTGGTTGAAGCCTCCTTTCATTCATTAAGTGTGAGGAATGGAAGGTCTGGTGAGCGGTCTGCTCAAGGAGGTCTTGTGTACTGATTGTTCCAAAGAAACCATGCCGAAGTCCTCGACTAGACAGAGAAGCATGCACACGCTAGCTCAGCGCTTAATGGCTCAGCTACCCTCCTTGTCGGAGCCATTCTCATTTAAGATGGCACCTGAAGAAAGGTATCAGTATGAGTTTGACTGAAGTGACACCAAGACTTGGGTGACCGGGCACGCCTCTGTGAGGTGAATTTTCCTGAGTATATAGACTCAGTCCTTATATTTTGTAAGGTATTGATGGTAGAGCAGAGCTCCCTACTGTAAAGTTTTAACAGATATTCTAGTTTTCTGGTTATGCATCTGTATATGAGATCTCTTGTTTTATGATAGACAGTCTTTCTTAGTCCATCTAATTTTTGTCTCATGCTAAGAGAGTTTGTGATTGACTGATTCACGCAGATTATTGCAGTTATGTTATGATAAAAGATTTATTGTTGCATTATTGCATTCTCTGGCTTTTGCGTTTGAATGTAAGATGCTATTGCACTTGGACGTCTTCTTCCATAGCCTGTTAGAAACTCGATGTTAATAACAAACCTTTGATTTTCTCTTATATAAGTCTTCCGCCTGTTCATCCTTTACTACAGCTCACTGTCTGAAGTTTATATAATACCTCACTCACCTATGCATGCCTGGCCTAGTTTTAGAGTTGGAATGATATTGTTTTGAGTTGGCTCCCATTCGGTCATCCCATATATGAACCATCGTGACATAAAACTGATGGGCGTCAGGCTCTTCTCCTGCTAGCAATCCAGGAGTGACTTTCGTCGCCAACATTTCTGGCACCGTTTCCAGGGATGAAGTTGAAAATTTTCCCTGGGATTGAACGACATTGAGCCTCTGATTCCGAAGGTGCATCAGGTATCAGAGCCTTTTAAATATTGTTGTTGTGCACCTGGCGACTCCATTATGACGACTCCACTGTGGCGAACCTGCCACCTCAATTGTGGCTTTGAGAGGTAGACACACGCAGTCCCATCCTCAGCTGCCTCTAGCTACGCCTGGAACTGATCGGGAGGTGGTTCTCGGTAAAGAAAAGGCCCCTAAAGGAGAAAATGTTGCCGCTGAACCAGGTAATCCATCATCTCCCTTTGTAGAAATTCCATTCTCTCTGCCTCAGTTTCCTAGCAGACCGTCTTCTGAAGTTTCCCGTTTCTTGAATTTTGGGAGTGTTCCTGTTGAGGTTTTCCCCCCTAGTCTGGGATTAGAGGGAGAAATCCTTGTCACTCCCATCTTCTTTGAATCTATATCCTAGCATAGATCTACGACCACTGAAGATTTCCCCACTCCCATCTTTACCGCCTCTCCTCTTGCCACTGTCACCACTTCTACACAAAGAAAAACATCCGTCGGCTTTAGCTCGCTATCCTTCTCCCTGAATCCCCTATTGTTTCCCACTCCCCTCAGAAGCCCGTCCCCAGTATCCCCTTTTCGAACTCCTTCCCCTTCGAGTTCTCCTCCGCATAATATCCCTATGGCAGGACCAAATCCCCCCATGACTAGAATGGAGGCCATTATAGCCGCTAGGTATGCTCCCCTCGTGCTACCTCAACAACTTAATGCCCTTCCAGTAGAAGGTTACCTCAAGCAACTGCCTAAATTCACAGGCGAGGGGGACATATCTGTGGAAGAACACCTGGAAGCCTTCTACAGTTTTACAGATGATAACGTCATCATGCACGTAGATGTATGGATGAGGATTTTTGTACATAGCCTTCAAGGCGAAGCTAGAAAATGGTTCAAGGCCCTGCCTCCTGGATCTATCAATGGGATAGAAGCGTTGGATGGTGCCTTTTTGAGACAGTGGGGAGATAAAAAAGATTTCATGTATTACATGACAGAGTTTGGGTCTTTAAAGAGAAAAGAAGGGGAGTCTGTCTCCGACTTCTCCAAGAGATTCAATAAAATGTACAACAGAATCTCGGCTGAGATAAAACCCTCCGAAGCCTCCGCAAAGATCACTTATGCTAGCGCCTTTGATCCTGATTTCTGCCTCCTATTGAGGGAAAGGAGAGATACTATGCTGGCCCACATGCAGGACGCAGCCATGGAGGTAGAATCTAATATATTGGCCACTGACTGACTCAGGAATACTGCTGGTAGAAACATATCTAGGAAGAGGCCTGAAGCTTCCCCATCCAGTTCCTCTCCCCTGCCCCTCCAAATAGACGATACGACAAGAGCGCTAAAATCACTTTCTGCTAGGATGGAAAGGTGGAAATTAGAAGGGAAACCCGTCTACAGAAATCCCCACAATGCAGATGGTAGAGGTTTCAGGAAGCCTAATAACAATGTGCCACGGGCTTTTCCTAGGGAACAAAGGAGTAGGGATAGAGACGATCAGAGGATTCATACCCCTCTCCAGAACAACCTAGTATCTCATGAGGAGGGGAAGGAGATGGATGAACTTGACCCAGAGATCCACTGCATTGAGGACACGTCCCCGTTTCATCATCTGACTCAATCTACATATGAAGAATCCCTTATCAATGCTCAAATCAACGAGTTGAGTAGAGGGGAAAGAGCTGGCAACACTCCTAACAGATATAATCTTAGGTCGAAGAGGAAAGAAGGAAATTTTGACAACCAGGACCAGTCCCCCATAATGGAGAGGCCTACTAAAGCTACAGTAGCCACTACCAAAGAAAAGAAAGCTCAGAATGTTTCACCAGCAGCCAAAGAACCTGTCACGGAGGTAAGGGAAGTTCCTAAGCCTACCCCTTCCTTCAATTTTGAGCATGAGATTCAAAATATTAGAATCCCTATACCCCTGTCTGAACTAGTTGAAAATGATGATTTCAAGAGATCCCTCTCCAAGTTGTTATAGTCTGACCCCCCTCATCCTTCCACCGACTCAATAAATCTCCAAGATGAAAAGACGGCAGTTGTCTTAGGGCCTATGGTAGAAGATAGAGATGACTCATCCCCTCCCTTCTACACGTCCCTGAACATACATGATAAAGTGCTGCATAACTGCCTCATGGATTCGGGGGCTTCCCATAACCTTATGCCTAGAATAGTTATAGAAGAATTGGGACTGGAGGTGACCGAAACTTATCATGATTTGTACTCTTTCGACTCAAGGAGGGTGCAGTGCCTGGGAGTCATCAAAGACCTAGTAGTTTCCTTGTTCTAGCTGCCGATGAAGAGCGTGGTCATGGATATTGTGGTAGCTGATGTTCCCCCCAAGTTCGATATGTTGTTGTCTCGATCTTGGATAAAAAAATCTTGGGGGAACACTTCAGATGGGTCTCACGTATGCCACCATTCCAGTTTTCGAAGGGGAACAAAGGAGGTTGTATAGAGAAGCTCAGTTGGCTTACATTTTCAGTGATGAAGCGAATCCCACCAGTCACCCCATCTTTGCAATTGACACCGATTTGGTGTCTAGCCTATTGAAGCTCACTTATGCTTCTGAAGAGCCTTTCCAAGTCCGAAAGCAACCCAGTCTTGACTACCCGAATTCCCCTCCAACCCCCTCTGTGTGGAAGATGTTTTTTGATGGAGCTTCTTCTAGCACAGGCGCAGGCGCTGGAGTGGTTTTCATTTCACCTTGTCAAGAGGCCATATCCCTGTCATACAAACTGGAATTTGAAACCACCAACAATGTGGCAGAGTATGAAGCTCTTATTCTGAGCATGAGGTCTGCGAAGGAAATGGGAATCAAAGAGATAGCGATATTTGGAGATGTTGAGTTGATTATTCAGCAAATAAGAAAGGCTTATCGCGCTAATAATCCCTGGCTCAGAAATTACAGAAATGAAGTATGGGACCTAATGGATAATTTATTCTTGGCTTTTAACATTTCTTTCATTCCGAGAGGGGAAAATTCTCTAGCCGAATTTTTAGTTGTATTAGCTAGTTTGCTCAAGGTTCCTCTGCCGCCTGGGATAAAAAGCAATGTTAAGATAAAATACAGGCCTTTTGTACCGGATAATGTCAAACATTGGAAGGTGTTCGAAGATGATCTGAAAATTGAAAGGTTTCTACAATCTATGGACGAATTTTCTGCGTTGCACATTGACCAGGATCCTGATCTGGAAGGTGACCCTCATCCCGAGGAGTTTTTAAATAAGATCGCTAATCACCAGATCATTCAGCTGCCCAACAATCACATTTCGAGAGGACTTGTCCCTTTATAAAATTTGTTCGATGGGAATGATGTGGCAGTAAAGGGAAAGGTCTCAAATGAAGATGCCGATACAACCGAATGCAACATTGGTTCACAGGAGGAGCCTAGGTTCGTCAAATTGTCAAGCAGTTTGACGAGAGAACAGAGGGATGAATATATGCAGTTGCTAAGAGAGTTCTCCAATGTGTTTTCATGGACATACGAAGACCTCAAGACGTATGACACATCTGTCATTGAGCACAAGATCTCATTGAAGGAAGAGGGTAGGCCATTCAGGCAGAAGCTAAAACAGATAAATCCCATGTTGTTGTCCGTTATGGAGAAAGAAGTAAAAAAGTTGTTGGATGCACAAATCATTGTCCCCTTCAGATATTCCGAGTGGGTGGCCAACTTGGTCCCAATAAGGAAGAAAAGCGGAGAAATTAGGCTCTATGTCGATTTCAGGAATCTTAACAGAAGCTCAAAGAAAGACAATTACCCCCTACCTAAGATGGAACACATACTGTAGAGGGTAACTGGTGCATCCAGGATATCCATGATCGATGGGTTTTCTGGCTATAATCAGATATCGGTCATGCCTAAGGACAGGGAGAAGACAACCTTCACCACTCCTTGGGACACATTCATGTATGCCAAGATGCCATTTGGACTAATGAATGCAGGAGCAACATTTCAGCAAGCCATGGATATAGCCTTCATCGGGGAGAAGGAACAATTCGTGGTGATCTATCTTGATGACATCATAGTCTTCTCCAGCTCAGACAAGGAACACCGCCTCCACTTGAGGAACGTTTTCATGAAATGTCGGAGGTTCGGCCTATCCCTAAACCCCAATAAATCTTTGTTCTCTATGCAGGAAGGGAAGTTATTGGGCCATATAGTATCAGCAGAGGGAGTGAGAATTGATCCCGGCAGGGTGGAGGCAATTCAAACCTTATCACTTCCCAAGTCTAAAAAAGAGGTTCAGGCCTTTTTGGGGAAAATTAATTTTCTAAGGAGGTTTGTCTCAAATTTTGTCGAGCTAGTGAAACACATCATGACCATGCTCAAGAAGGGAAACAAAGTGAAATGGACCGCTGAGCCTAGGGCATCTTTTGACCAAATAAAAAGGGCATTGAATGAGGCACCTGTGCTGATCAGTCCTGACTATTCCAAAGAGTTCCTAATTTTCTCCTTTGCTTCTTTTGATACAGTAGCAGTGGTCTTGTTGCAGAAAAATGAGGAGGGGCATGAGCAACCCATTGCCTTCTTCAACAAGACATTAGGAGATGCAGAGATCAGGTATGAGATCATGGATAAGCAGGCCTATGCCTTAGTGAAATCCATCAAAGCTTTCAGGATATACGTCTTGCATTCGAAGATGACAGCATACGTTCCTTCAGCTTTCGTGAAGGACATTCTTGTACAGCCAGACATATATGGGAGAAGAGGCAGATGGATAGAAAAAATTTTGGAATTTGACTTGGAAATAAAGCCCACCAAGTTGGTCAAGGGGAAAGGTCTAGCCAAGCTACTGGCTGAATCCAATTGTGAAGCCTTGGGAGTTAGTTTCATCAATGCTCGCTCAGGAACTTAGCAAGCTGAGTTTCCCAGCCAATGCTCTCAAGATGGCTTATCGCTAGCAGGTTATGCTTGGTATCGTGACATTCTATACTTTCTGCAGGAATTGAAGCCTCCAGATGGAATGGGTAAAAGCAGGGAAAGAGCTTTAAATCTCAAGGCGGTCAGGTATTGTCTCATTGAGCAAGTTTTGTATTGGAGAGATCCTTTGGGGATGCTGCTGAGATGTTTGAACCCACCAGAAGCCCAGAAAGTTATGTTTGATTTCCATGAAGGCCTTTGTGAGGGGCATCATTTCTGGAAGACCACATCTCATAATATCCTCAGGGCTGGATATTACTGGCCTACTTTGTTCGCTGATGTCTGCAGAGGAATCAGAGCTTGCATCAAATGTCAAAAGTTCTCAGGAAAGAAACAGCTCAAATCGCTGCCATTGAATCCTATAGTATCTCCAACACCTTTTCAGCAGTAGGGGCTGGACTTCATTGGAGAAATTCATCCTCCCTCAAGTAGTCAACACAGATGGATCCTGACAGCAACAGATTATTTCACCAAGTGGATAGAAGTTGTCCCCACCATAAGCGCATCACACAAAGTAATTATCAGCTTCCTGGAGGATATCATAGCTAGATTTGGCTGTCCCAGCAGGATCGTCATTGATAACGCTGCTTCTTTCAGATTTGAGCCTCTAATTAAGTTCTACGAACAGTTCCAGATCTCACTAATTCACTCGACCCCCTACTATCCCCAAGGCAACGGTTTAGCAGAGTCCTCCAACAAAAGCCTAATAAGGATCATTAAAAGACTATTGGAGGACAACAAAAGGGCCTGGGATTCGAAGTTGAAATTTTCCCTGTGGGATGATCGAGTAACAACAAAGAAATCTCTGGGCACTTCGCCTTTTCATCTGGTCTACGGAACAGAGGCATTTTTTCCTACTCAGCTCGCCTTACATATGGCGAAATTCTTTCAATACTATGAGGGAGAACCAGATCATATGATCAGAAGGATTCATCAGATAGTGGAAGTGCAACAGATCAGAGAATAGGTGAGGACCACAGCTCATATTCATCAGGAAAAAGTCAAACAGGCTTTTGACAGGAAGGTCAGGAAGAAATAATTTGAGATTGGGGATTTGGTATTTAAGTGGGATGCCCCCAGGAAGGACAAAGGAAAACACAACAAGTTTGATGCCCTCTGGATCGGCCCCTTCAAAATATCTGAGGTTTTCTCAAACAACACGTACGGGTTGCAAGATCTGGAGGGTGAAGAGGTTTTCAACAGCTCAGTGAATGGGCATTTTCTGAAGAAATGTTTTATTTGAGCCTCAGACTGCTCCCTTGTTTGTAAATATTATCCTTTAGTTCTTGGTTTATTTTCTTTTTGCATTTTTTTCAGCTTAATAAGTGACTCCATAGCCCAATAGCAAGGCACTAAATATGCAGAAGGAGTTCTTAGAGCATCGCAGGGACGACTCTATCCCCCATGGAGCCTAATGTTAGCGATTATTTTTGTCTTGGGTGCAAAAGAAACCAGGTCTGTAGGTTGCACAGGAAGCACGCAAGTGCAGCATGAGAGAATCCTTTTTTAGTGATGATTCAAGCGAGCGGGCGAAGTTTTTTTGTCGGTGGCCAAGATCTACCTACAGATTTAATCGACGGTCATCGGGTTTTCGGGGCTACCGAGTTGCCCGAGATTTAGCACAAGGGACAACTCCCATACTTCAGGACAAATATGGGGCATTTGATCCAATTGGGACAGTATGCTGCCAGTCAGTGTATTGGGGATCGGGGTTTCGGGAGTCACAGACGTGTCCGTTCATTGCAGTTAAAATCGCCGATCGGTGAAACGCCGAAAGCACCTTTGGCGCCGAGCCCACGGTCTTAGCCCCAGGTCATATCAAGTGAGCCCGTAAAGGGGGAAAACCCCTTTTATAATAACGCATACTATCTGGATTGTCCATCTGAAGGACGCATGGCACGCATCCATGCCATGTCAGTATTCGGGAGTTTGAATTATAAGCGCTCCTCGATATTTCACATTTTGAAACCCCGAAACGCCAATAGCACCTTGGGAATAAGCACGTGGTCACAGCCCGTGGCCACTTGGGGAAAGAAATGAGTTATGTAAAGAATTCCAAAGGCACCGAGTTCAGTTACAGAGGGGATCATCACGATCCCCGGTCACCATCGGATCCGATCCCAATACTGTCTCTCACTTGAGTAAACGAAGGTAGGAACGGGTGGTTGAAGCCTCCTTTCATTCATTAAGTGTGACGAATGGAAGGTCTGGTGAGTGGTCCTCTCAAGGAGATCTTGTGTACCAATTGTTCCAAAGAAGCCATGCCGAAGTCCTCGACTAGACAGAGAAGCCTGCACACGCTAGCTCAGCGCTTAATGGCTCAGCTACCCTCCTTGTCGGAGCCATGCGCATTTAATATGGCGCCTGAAGAAAGGTATTAGTACGAGTTTGACTAAAGTGACACCAAGCCTTGGGTGACTGGGAACACCTCTGTGAGGTGAATTTTCCTGAGTATATAGACTCAGTCCTTGTATTTTGTAAGGTATCGATGGTAGAGCAGAGCTCCCTACTGTAAAGTTTTAATAGATATTCTAGTTTTCTGGTTATGCATATGTATATGAGATCTCTTGTTTTATGACAGACAATCTTTCTTACTCCATCTAATTTTTGTCTCATGCTAAGAGAGTTCGTGATTGACTGATTCACGTGGATTATTGCAGTTATGTTATGATAAAGTATTTATTGTTGCATTATTGCATTCTCTGGCTTTTGCGTTTGAATGTAAGATGATATTGCGCTTGGACATCTTCTTCCACAGCCTGTTAGAAACTCGATGTTAATAACAGACCTCTGCTTTTCTCTTATATAAGTATTCCGCCTGTTCACCCTTTACTACAATTCACTATCTGAATTTTATATAAGACCTCACTCACCTATGCATGACTGGCCTAGTTTTAGAGTTGGAATGATATTGTTTTGAGTTGGCTCCCATTTGGTCATCCCATATATAAACCATCGTGACATAAAACTGATGGGTGCCAGGATCTGCTCCTGCTAGAAATCTAAGAGTGACTTCCATCGCCAACAGATCTCATAATCATAACCAAAGAGCTTAGTCACCCATTTTTGTTGCTCCTGGGAGGAAATGAATTGTTCCAGAAAGTACTTGAGTCTTTGATATTCAGTCTTAATTTGGAAGCATTGCTCGAAGAGATAAGGGTGCCACAGATCAACTACATGCAGAATAACCAACATTTCCTTTTCATAAATGGGTTTGCCCAAATTCCTTTCAGACAGTTTCTTGTTGGTGAAGGCCAAAGGTCGACCCTCTTGCATAAGGACATCATTGATTCCTTTCCCTGAGGCATCACATTCCAACACAAAGGTCTTTGTGAAATCAAGAAGGGATAGAACCAGAGTGGTGCACATGGCCATATTCAAGGTTTGAAAAGCTTGAGCAGCAGCTGGAGTCCAAGTGAAAGAGTTCTTTTTGAGGAGAGCAGTGAGAGGTGTTGCAATCTTTCTGTAGTTCTTAACAAACTTGCGATAATACCATGTTAAGCCCAGAAATCCACGCAAGATTTTGAGAGTCTTTGGGTGCAGCCAGTCTTGCATAGCTTCAATCTTTTTCGGATCCACCCTGACGCCATCCTTGCCAACCAGATGACCCAAGTATTCTACTTCTGAGGCACCAAAAGAACATTTAGAATGTTTTAGGAAAAGTTGGTGCCGGGAGAGGAGATGGAGAACTTGATCCACATGAGTAAGATGGTCTGTCGAGGATTTTCTATAGATGAGGATATCATCAAAGAAAACTGAGACAAAATTATAGAGAAAGGGATGGAAGACATGATTCATGAGCCTTTGGAAGGTGGAGGGGGCATTACACAAGCCAAAGGGCATGACCAAAAACTCATAGTGGCCCTCATGAGTGCGAAAGGTCATATTGGGAATGTTTGCCTCTTTCATACGTATCTGGTGATAGCCCGAGAGAAGATCAAGTTTAGTAAAGAATTGGGCGCCACTCAATTCATCCAGGAGGTCATCAATGATAGGAATTGGAAATTTGTCTTTAATGGTCAGTTTGTTGAGGGCACGAAAGTCAGGACACATTCTCCAAAAACCTTCTTTCTTTAGGACCATGACTACAGGAGAAGAGTAAGGGCTCATACTAGGGAAAATAACTCCTGCCTTAAGGAGTTCCTGGACCATTTTCTCAATTTCATTTTTTTGTGAAAAGGGGTGGCGATATGGACAGATATTGGGAGGAAGGCTTCCGGGTACAAGGGGAATGCAATGATCATGAACACTGTAGGAAGGAGGGATTCCTTGGGGAGTGGAAAATACCAATTGATGTTTAGAAAGGAGAGCTTGGAGGTCATGCGGCACCGGGGGTGTCTCGGTTGCTTGTATGGCATGGAGTTGGGCAATGACACCAGAATGACATTTGTTTAGTAGCTTTTCCATGCGATGGGAACTAATGACCTCAGGTGAACCAGTAGTGATGCCTTGGAATTTATATCGGTGGCCTTCCTGGTCAAATTGCATGGTTAATGCCTTAAAATCCATCAGAATGGGACCCAAACTTCTTAGCTAGTCTTCACCCAACACAATGTCACAACCACCCACATCGATAGCAAGCATATTGTTAGAAAAACAGGACCGTGGAGCAATAAAATAAAAAAAATGCAGAAACAAAACACAGAAGACACACAATACAAGAGAGACACAGATTTACGTGGTTCACCCAGTGTGGGCTACGTCCACCAGAGAAATTGCCAGGTCCTTCCTTTATTATTATCCAGCAAATGAAGGGATACAACCTACAGCAAAACCCGCTGTAACTTCCTCTTCTTTCT
>JASDQU010029630.1:31267-47266 GCA_032191745.1 Picea mariana | reverse complement strand
CGCTTAAGAACCACTTATATTTCCTGCATGTATGAATCCCTCAACCACAGGTTTATGCGCATAACGATAGATCTTTGTGGTTTAAAGACGTCGGAATACGTCTCTACCCTGGAAAAAAAATTCCCACAATTTCTGCCAAGGAAAGTGCTCTGATACCACTTACAAGATACTAGATATAAAAATATGCAGAACATAAATAAAATGCTAGAAATGGCAAAACAACAGTAAAATATATAGCATAATCTCCACAATAACACATAAATGATATAAGAACAACAATAGAAATAGCACTTTGATTCAGAAAGAAATGTTCATAGGCCTCTTTGAGGGGGCAACCTCCAATCGAGCAACGCTCTGTTACAATAATCTCCAAGCTAGGGTTTCCATACCCTCGACCCTTATTTATACAAAATGTCTATCAAGAGAAGCATCTAGAGGAAGAATATTCTAGAAGAAGAATCTTCTATTAGGTCTTCTTACATCCGCCTTATTCTATTTTATTGAAAGGCGTTATTAATATTGACCTTTATTACATCCGAATATATTAATCTACCTATGTGCGGGTTAGGACCCTAACAACCAGCTTTGTACAACTACCCAATTTCAAAGAGATTTTCTTGGGATTCACTTTCAAAATTACATGCTCCCCTACTTTAAATTCTCTAACTGTCCTATTCTTGTCTGCATAAAATTTCTGTCTATCCTGAGCTGCCTTTAAATTCTGCTTGATCTTGACCAACTAGTCTTCCATGTCCTTGAGCAACTCCAGCCCAAGTACCACTCTATATGTTGGGTTGTCCCAGCTTAGTGGAGTATTTCATTTCCTACCATACAAGACTTCAAATGGGATCATTATCAATGAATCTTGATACCCATTATTATATGCAAACTCAACCAAGTGTAAGTAATCTTCCCACTTAGATGGTTTATCCATCACATACATTCTCAGCATGTCTTCAATTATTCGATTGACTCTTTCTGTTTGCCCATCTGTCTGGGGGATATGTGGTGATAAAGTTTAGATTTGTGCCAAATCCTTTAAACAATCCCCTCCATAAATTGGAGGTAAACTTTGTATCTCTGTCCGAGACAATTGTCCTAAGTATCCCATGCAACCTAGCAATTTCCTTCATGAAAATTTCTGCAATATTAGCCATTGTATGCATTGTCTTCACAGACAAAAAATGAGCAGCCTTTGTTAATTTTTCAACCACCACCATGATTGAACCATGTTTCTTATTCGTTCTAGGTAATCCTGTGATGAAATCCATGGTGGTCACTTCCCATTTCTTCTCTAGAATCGAAAATGGCTGCAACAAACCCGTTGGGTGCCTATGCTCATCCTTCACCTTCTGACATTCCATACATCAAGCGATGTAATCAACAACATCCTTCTTCATTCCCAGCCAAAAGAACTAGCTTCTTACTGTTGTAATTGTTTTCTGGTAACCGAGATGTCCAGTATAAGGAACATCATGCATTTCCTTCAGTACCACATTCCTCATTTCTCCGGAACTAGGAACATAGATTCTATTTTTATGCATGAGTAATCCATCTTCCTTTATATCATACTCCTTTATTTTCTATTGTACATCCCCCTACTGTAAGTTTTCCTTTACCTGTAGGTAATGTTGGTCTGTAACAAGACCATCTAAAATTTTGCTCTTCAATTCTGACTGATGCATACTAACAGCAGTAGCATGCATGAGATGCATTCTCATACTAAGTGCATCTACAACTTTATTCTCCTTCCCCTTGATATGCTTGATATCGAATTCATACTCACTTAAAAATTCCAGCCATCTTGTTTGTATGGCATTCAAGGTCGATTGTTCAAAAAGATACTTCAGGCCAATGTGGTATGTTCTTAATTCAAATTTCTTCCCCATGAGATAATGCCTCCACATTCTCAAGGCGTGAACAATGGCAACAAGTTCCAAGTCATGTGTGGCATAGTTCCTCTCATGTTCCTTAATCATTCTGGACTCATATCCAATGACATGTCCATTTTGCGTGAGGACTCCCCCAAGGCATAGTTCCTCTCATGTTCCTTAATCTTTCATTTGGATCTGCAATCTTTAACACGGGTGCACTAGTAAGTAATTCCTTCAATAGATTAAAATTATTTTCACAATTGAGTGTCCATTCAAATTTAGTTTCCTTCTTCTGCAAAGAAGTTATGGGATGAGAAATCTTAGAGAACCCTACTATGAACCTTCTGTAGTATCTAGATAATCCCATAAAATATCTGACATCTGACACATTTCTGGGTGTTGGCCATCCTCTAATGGATTCAATCTTCTCTGGATCTACTGATATGCCCTGATTTGAAATAATGTGTCCCAAGTAATGGATCTCCTTTTGATAAAAAAGAACGCTTACTCAACTTGGCATACAAATTATGTTCTATCAGTACTTGCAATACCAATTTTAAGTGATGTTCATGCTCCTCTTCAAACTTAGAATAGATAGGTATGTCATCCAGGAATACTATGACAAACTTATCCAAATAATTTCTGAATATGCCATTCATTAAGCACATGAAGACAGTTGGTGCATTGGTCAGTCCAAATGGCACCACTACAAATTCATAATTCCCATACCTGGTCTTAAAGGTTGTCTTATGAATGTCTTCTTCCTGGATTCTTACCTGATGGTATCTTGCCCTCAGGTCAATTTTTGAAATATTTTTTCTCCTCTTAGCTGATCAAAAAGGTCATCAATTCAGGGTAGAGGATACCTGTTCTTTATAGTGTACTTTTTCAGTTGTCGAAAGTCAATACACAGCCTCAAGGTTCCATCCTTCTTTTTGATAAAAAGTATTGGTGCTCCCCAAGGTGAAACACTTGGACGTATGTACCATTTCTTCAACAATTCATCCAACTTCATTTGTAATTCTTTTAACTCTGGTGTGCTCATTTTGTAAGGTGTTTTTGACACCGGGGCAACTCCTGGAACTAAGTCAATTGAGAAATCTATCTCCCTTCTAGGTGGCAATATTGGTATTTCTTGGAATACATCTTCAAATTCTTGTGTCACCGAGAAATCTTCAAGGCTTGGCCCCTTTTTATTATCTGGCTCTTCCACATGATCTACATACAGTTGACATTCTTTTCTAAAACATCTTTTCAGTTGTAAGGCCGAAATCTCCCTTATAGAGATGGGTCTTGGAACTCCTTTCACAGTGCTTTGTTTTCCATTTCCATCAATACATGTAAATGTATTGTTATGACAATCGAGGACAACATGATGCTTTTCCAACCAATCCATCCCAAATCAAAACATCATAAGATCCCAATGGTATGATATTTAGATAAGTACTATTATTCACTCCATTAAGACTTATGAAACAACTTATGACCATATCATGGATTTTTTTGGTTCATGTGGCTAACTGAACCAAACTTTCTTTTCCAAGTTTAATCTTCTCCAAACGTAATCTATACACTATCTTAGGATCAATGTAGCAATGACTTTCTCCTAAATCAATCAAAATAGAAACAGGTTGATTTATGATCTTGCCTTCCACCTCGATCATATTGGACTGGTACTGTGCTTGTCAATCATTTAAAGCTGCATATATTCTTCCAATATATTCAACTGTTGTAGCCTCTTGAACGTTGTGCAAAGTCTTCACTCTGTCTTTTCTATGTGGGAAATCCTTGTACAGGTGATCTTCCTTGCATCCCCAGCATTGGATTGGTGGTCTTCCCCTTTTTCCCAAGGAATATTCTTTCTTGGATTCCCCCTTAGCATACTGATCTTGTCGATTTCTATTAGGCTCATTCTTATTGAAGGGAGGTTTGAATCCTTTCCTCCTCTGATCAAAATTCTGATTCTTCTTGTCCTTCCAAGATTTCTGCAGGGATTCACTTCCCTAGCCTTGCTCATACAGGTATTTAGCCTTCCTGATGGCCTCAGTCAATGTTCTGGGTTCATCATACTTGATATTTTCCTTATAAAATGTTGGTAATCCACTTAGAAATCTCTATATTTTCACCTTCTCATCACCAATGAACTTGACATATTTTAACAATCCCAAGAACTTCTTCTTGTACTATGCCATAGTCATTCTTCCCAACCTGAGTTCAAAGAACTCCTGCATTTTCTTTCATAGAAATGCTCTGAGAGGTATTCCTTCTAAAATTACTTCTTGAATTGTTTCCAAGTGATCCTACTTTCATTAACATGTTCCACTTGCTTCAGTTGATCCCACCACATCGCAGCTTTCTCGTGTAAATGTTAGGTGGCAATCTTGGCTTCCAGGTTTGATGAATAGTTATGCAACTGAAAATATCTTCAGATCCCAAGCAACCATGCTTCATCATCATCTTACCTTTCTCTTTTACCATCGTAGGAAGGTGGCTTGAGCTTCCTCATATCTCCTTGCAAACTATCTACCTCTTGTTTCCTTCTTAGTTGTCTAACAAGGGACACCTCTGGACTACTTACAAGATCATCCGATGCATTAAAATTTCTTTCTGAATAAGGAGATGACTGGTGTCCATGAGGTCTGTTAGCACTTCTGGAATAACCATCTCTTCCATGAGAATCTCTTCTTTCATGAAACGTGCCTCTTTCATCTTGTCTTGAGTTTGATCCCTTCCTTGTTTGCCTCTGCAACTTATTTAATCTCTGCAACACTTGAGCATTTATCTGAATTTTCTCTTCAATCAATCTCTCGTTGTCTTCTTTGTAGCTCTTCACTTCCATCTTTAGGCTTCTTACCATTTCTATTAACGTTTCTTGCTCTCCTTTTCCCTTGCGTCTGTTGGACTATGTCTCTGCATTACCAACTCTGGTATTATGGCCGTTGGCCTCCTTATCATGAATGGAGGCTCCCTCACCTTCTTCCATTTCCTCAATACATATCGTTAGTTGATGTTTTTAAACCCATTAATTTTGCAAAATGTGCAAGAGACCATTTTTGTTAGAATTATGCATATGATAAACAAGATTGCCAAACCATGCTACAAGTCTCTTTCTTTTTTTTTGTTCAGGCAGATCATATCTCTATTCTCCGAAAATAAAAGTGTCCTATTATCCTTGGCTAACACAAAATTTCATCCTACTCAAGCGCTTCCTTCAAACCACTTCCTAGGTGACCATGACTAGAAACTGCAACTAAATCCTTCCTTAGCACTTTTTTGTCTCAATGACAACCAATTCATCCCTTAGCCCTCCTTCCCTCAGCTCTCAATCTGCATATGAACACGGCCATGACCATATGCTTAGCTGAAAAAGCTCTTGTTCAGAGCTTCAAGACTTCGAAACTTTTAGCCAGGACCAGATCAACGATCCTCGTCCTCTTTCACGATCAACGATCGAGATCCACTTCGAAACTCCGCACTTTCATAGTCTCAACTTTCCTCTCTTATCTCCTCCCGGAACGCTTTTACCCAGAGTTCATGATATGCTGACGTGTGTCCTCCCATAGATCAATGATTGTGAATCGCTTCAGCTCTTCAGGCTTTGGAAGTTTTCAAAATTCCATCCTTCACTTTCTCCCAAAGTGCTTTCACCCGAAGTCGACGATCCTTCGACGTGTGTCTTCTGGAATCAACAGTCGATAAGTACTCTGGCCTTCAGGCCTTCAGGATTTTTCAACCCAACACAACTTGTCACATATTTCCCCTCTGAAGTGCCCAGTCTCTGGACTACACGATCTGTCGCCACGTGGTGAAATATTGGAAGTGGACAAGTGGCCCAATCAGGCGGGTGCCACATGTCACGTTCTAACTGACGTTTCAATACTCCAAATGCTCAAAACTTGATGACATGTGGCAGACATCCCATGTGTCCATGTCATCCTAGGTGATGTCCACAATCCACGTCAATTCGAGAATTCCAGGGTCCACATCACCTCTAGGTGACATCATCGTGCCCCATCACTTCGGCTCTTCAGGCTTCGAGACTTCAGGAGTTTTCATACTAGAACACTTCCAATCCTCCCAAACTCCAAATTCCTGAACTGGTCAATCTGTCACCATGTTTCCTCCTAGATCGGACGACTAATATTAACTTCGGGTCTTCACCCGAAGTCCATGAATCTACACCACATGTATTCCTTAATTTGATGGCTATGTTTTACTTCAGGACTCCGGACTTCGGAAATATCAAACTCAAAACTTATCTGGCCCCACTGGATTTTATCCGAAGCCCTAGATCTGGTGACGCATGACTCTCGGTAGATCAATGGTTGAGATCCTTTAGGGTCTTTGGGTTTCAAAAGTCTCAAACTTCAAACCTCCTCCTCACTCACTTTTTCCTGGAGCATTTTATCCGAAGAACACGATCGATTGACACGTGTCCTCCTACAGATCGACGGTTCCCAGCTACTTTGGCTATACAAAGTTTCGATGTTCAAGCACCAACATGTCACATCACTTACTTCCTTTCCATTTTGCGGGGGTGTGCATTAGTGGTTTGGAGTAACCCGCTTTTCACCCCGTAATTCTCCTGATGCTAACACATAACCCCTTGGTGAAACCATGGTTTGGATTGCAGGACGGCCTTGGGAAATTATCTCTCATGCAACTTGGTTCCCCACAATGCCTCATGTTCATTGATCTCACTCCCCAATGGGATCTGAAGGTTGTGACCCTATCCCTTGCTTCCTTTTCATCGAACGACTCTTTTTCACCTGTCCTCTGATCCAACAATCTCGGATCTCTCTTGATCCTACAGTGGTGATCACTCCCGAATTCAAAGGGGACAGTCATGATCCTTTGAACCCCTTACAACGGATCTCTAACGTTCTATCTCCTGCATATATTCTGCAACGCCATACCTCCTGATATTTTCAACTTCACGGTCATAGTTTGATCTCGACCATAAGACTCTGACCAACAAACCCGACCCATATCGGCCCGGTGTTTCAACCAGAAGCTCTGATACCAAACTGTAACATCCCCAACCACCCACGGGCCAGGGCATGCTACCTTTAATCCCACCCTTGGACTTCGTACTCTTACCAATACCTTCTTTAATTAATAAGCACGCATAATATACAAGATTTAACGACATGCACAACAATATCCAGCAAGCATGCATAATCTAAGATTTAGTTAAACGATAATTAAAATACACAGCAGAATACATTCATACACAGATAATAATATCACAAAAGAGAACACTTATCTTTATAAAAAGGCGACACCAACTAGTTGCAGACCAAGGATGTTCCACCCAACCATATACACCACTACTCCAAATCTCAACAGCAGTGTCACCCCCGAACCAGGGCTATGAATCCATAAGGATGGTTCTAGAGTGTACTTAGGTTCCCAAACCAGTCATCTCTCAAGTTCTCATGGGCTTCCCAACACCCACAACAATCCATGTACCCAGATCTCTTCTACCCAGCCTATACCTCCCAAGAGAATGGACCTCCACCCTTCTCTACCATGTAGTCCTTCAGGCAGTCCTTCTCCTTTTTACTAGGGCCTCCAACACAGCTATTCCATAATATCAATGATGGAACTCTCAGGACTCGCAGTTGTGAGCAAAACAGGGTATAGGACAACACATCTCAGACATGCAGGCCCCAAGTCATTGCTGGATTGTACCAACGGCCATTATAGCCAACTATCCCACAGCTAATTATCAGCAGTCCCTTTCCCTTTACCAGGCCAAGATGTAGGTGAGGATGGATCAATGGATGGGTAAGTGAGTGCATGGAAGTGTGTGAGGGAAAGAATGGGATAACACAGAGGTAATGGATTGGATGAGCCAACGACCAACCCCACAATCAGACTAGGGATGGGTTTAAGTATTTTCATGGGGAAATCAAGAACCTCCTAGCCTTCCCTAAGAATATCACGTAATCAATCCCCTCCCTTAGGAAAAAAGGTAATTAACATAGGAATAAACATTTATCCCCTCAATCCCCCTCTCTTATGGAATCATAGCCCCCTATAAATCTATTCCTTGTCTGTCTAGCAGCCAACGATGTGTTTATTATTAATAATGATCAAAACATTACATTTCTTGGGCATATTGGCCCTTTAATAATTTTTTGGGCACTCATGCCTCTCAACATTATAACAATACATTATTTAAAATGGGGGTTCGAAACCTGGGGTGTTACATCTAGGTATTGTACCATGTTCATGTCAAAGGAGCAGTTTTCCAAATTTGCATATAGATTTTGTTGCCGAAGAGTGTGTAGAACCTACTGAATATGATTCAAGCGTTCCACCCAACTCTTGATGAATATGAGGATGTCATCCAAATACACCACCAAAAAATAATTGGTGAAAGAATGAAAGATATCGTCCATCATCCTCATGAAATTTGGTGGGGCATTTGTCAAGCCAAATGGCATGACCATCCATTCAAAAATACCTTTTGTGGACTTGAAGGCAGTCTTCCATACATCAGTTGGCTATATTAGGATCTAGTGGTTGTTGGAATTCAGATCAATCTTACTGAAGTATTTGTCCCCCTTGATCCAGGCAAGGAGAGTTTCAATTTGGTGAATTCAGTACCAATTCCCGACTGTGATTTTATTTAGGGATCGGTAATCAATGTAGAGTCATGAGATCCCATATTTCTTTTGCACAAGCACGATTGGGCTCCACAAGGCGATGATATTGGTCGGATGTGCCCCTTTTTGAGTAGCTCTTTGATCTGGTACTTGATTTCCTCATTTTTTAATGAATGGAGGTGATAGACTGGCCCATTGGGTAGTGGGATGTTGGGGGTCAGATCGATTGAATTCTTGACCTAATAGTGAAGAGATACCCTAGTGGGTGAGGAGAATATGTCTTTGTATTCTTCCACGACCTTATCCACTTGCTTCTGCTACATGGAGAGACCTGTTGTGGAGGCCATGGATTTGGCTACAGCCTTCCACTCACTTTGAGCATGAATCACGAAGAAGACAAACTTCTCGATCTAAGAGATGACATTCCTACATTTCTTGGAAGAGGTCAAGGAAATGGTGGTATGTGGGACTACCTCGGGTATCTTGTACAATTTCATGTCCAAATTAATAATAACACTATGAGACTGAGACTCATATACAACATGATGTTTCCATAAATAAGGTTGGCCCAAAATAACATCACAAACTTCAAGGGGGGTGACATCACACAATAACTCATCTTTTAAGGGCTTGATTCCGTAGGGAAGGAGACACTATTTGATGGCGCAGAGATGGATCCCTTGATGAATCCATTTGATGGTGTATGGTTGTGGGTGCGGTGTTGTCAACAAATCCAACCACTTTAATACCTCTCCTGAGATGAGGTTCTTCTGGCTACTGCTATCAATGATGAAGTGCAACAGAGTACCCTTCACCCACATCTATGAATTAAAGAGGCGCTCACATTCCTCTAGTTCATCAGGTTCATTGGGTTGGATCTTGGTGGTATAAATGATGGCACTGGGTTCTGTGTCTATGGTCTGTATCTATTTTTATGGTTCTGACTCATAGTGGGAACCCACCTCTGATTCATAGGATTTCAACTTGACCACCAATAACTACTTTGAGCGACAATCAACGGTGTTATGCAAGGGGCTCTTATGGAACTCACACCACTTCCTATTTTCTTTCTTTGTCTTCCCAATGTCCTTATTTGTTTATGTCTTAGACTGGTTATCCTAATTTTTTACATCCTTTCTCTAGCCTTTTTTCTATGGGTTGGGGATTCCTTTTCCCTGCTTTTTCTATGAGGAGTTCGCAGACCCAAACTGTCGCATCTTTTGTTTAAGATTCTGCTCGATCTTGACAACATATCTATAAGCCTCGCCCAAGGATGAGATGTCTAGAAAATCCATTTATGTCTGGATGTATCTATGTAGACCTTTGCGATACTTGAGAACCATATAAGTCTTTGATACCCATCTCGGTGCACAAGGTATGGAAGACATTGGTGAACTATGGCATTGTTTGGTCCCTTTCCTTCTGCAATGTGGTCCATCTTGTATATAAGTCATCATAACTTCCAATAGGGTAGTATTGTTCCCTAATAGCATACCCGAAAGAACTCCAAGTGGGTGATATTACAAATAATCAAGATTATTTTGTTTCCTTTTGCTGAAAGAAAGTCTCCCACCAATCTTTGACATGGGGGACGACCTTAAGGAGCACAAATGCAATATTTTCTCTATCGGAAAAGTTATAGATAGAAAAATATCCTTCTATAAGGTTTAACCATTTGTCTACAACATATGCATCTACATGACCTTCAAATATAGGAATATCAAAATTGATATGTACATTGAAGGGGGTGGCACCTCCATTCGAGAAAGATTCATCATTTGTTGGCAATCATCGAAGGATATGCGCAAAATTATCCATCATCTTGTTCCTCTATTGCGCAAGGGATTCCTTAAGAAATATTTTAAAGGGATCTCCTACCCCATCGTCTATATTTTCTTCCCCCATGGGAAATTGTTGGGTTCGGTGAGGCCAATATTGCAAAGGCTCAACTGGTTTGAGTCCCAGCTTCTTATACCCTAACCTTGTTGGGGACATTCAAAGAGAAACAAATGAAGAGAAGACTTCTCTGAAACCATGGATCTAGATTTATGAGTGGAATGAAATAAAACATGGATCCATAACATTAAAAAAAATATACAGTGAAAAATAACAGAGATACAATGAAACTTACGTCTATTCAATAAAGAAATATGTTGAAACTATAAAATGCAGAATGAAAACAATCTTGCTCAAATGGTGGTAGCTAATCTCTGAAAGAGATGTGGCAGCTACGCGCATTCACCTAAGTACATTACAATGAGGCCTCCAGGCCTTTTTATCATCCAGAAGTAATAAAAAACCCTAGATATCCAAAAACCTAATCCTAGGAAATGAAGCGCCAAAAGCCATGTGGGCCTCGATGGAGTAAGTTGGTACATCAACTTCCCGGGGTCATAACTTTTGCATATGATCTCCGTTTTAGGCGTACGATAGCCCATTTGAAATGTCTATCCGAGGAATACACATTGTTTCATCACACTTTTACTATATCTATAGTGTGACTATGGCGAGCCCAAAAAACGTTGTTTAGGGCCTCAAAACAACCTCAGAAGTTTAGGACCCGAAAAGCTAGAAAAACAACTGCCAAGATAAAAATTGTATGTGAGCTAATTGGAATAGGTGGGTGGCCACCGATATCCACCTAGATCATGGTCACACATTTGGTTCACACTTAGCAAATTATGCTTCATATTTTCAACAAGTAGGACATTTTCTGCCACAACATATTTGTTTCCAAGACTGGCTTTGCCTTTTCCTATAATCTTGGCAAAGTTATCATTGCCAAACATGACAGGCCCCTCTTTTTCTTTCTTTAATGTTACAAATCTATTTTTTTCTCCAATCATATGCTTTGAGCATTCATTGTCAATATACCAATGGCTTCTTCTATTTTGGGCTTGTAAGGCAAACCCACACTCCTCAACCTTCAAATCTTCTTGCTTCCTTTTCCAAGTTCTCTATTGTTCTCCTGTATGATTGAAAGGAACATGCCTACTTTCCCTTGAAGAAACTATCAAATCACTTCTGCAATTTATGGCTATGTGTCCAAAATTTTTACATTTGTAGCATTCAATTTCATAATTCAGAGCACCAAAACTGTTATAATTTATGTCAAACACCTCACGAGGCTTTCTAGGATAATTTCCTTCATAATGATTCTTGGGATTTTCATAGATACTTCTATTCTAGGTGTTTCTACCCGTTGCATAGGCTCTACAATTTATGGATTTATGCCCAAAATTATTGCAAGAATAACACAAGCCAAGAAAAATATTTTGGTACCTGAGTGTGGGTGGTCTTCTAGTTGGTGTTGTTCTTCTGAAATCATGATCTTCTTCTTGGGTCTTCTTCATTGTTGGTTGTTGAATCCATGTTATTTTGAATGCATGATCTTCTTCTTGGGTCTTCTTCATTGTTGGTTGTTGAATCCATGTTCCTCTGAATGCATGATCATCTTCTTGATTCATCTTTATTTTTGGTTTTTGTATGTACTCCTTTAGAGGCTTGCATTCTTCTTTCTTGATGGAACCCTTGATAGTATCTACATAACTTCTTTTCTCTGCTTCATTTCATGTCACCATAGAGATTGAACCCTCACTAATATTATTTTGTTGTATCCAAGTCCAAACTTGTCATAGAATGGTTTTTTTATTGTAGATGATTTCATCCATTATTTTGATGCTATTGTCAAAATTTAATTGGATGTCCTTCTTATGTAGTTCCTTTCTTATTGAGACTATTTCAGCTTACATATTCTCTATTATTTCCTTCTTTTATTCCAGTTGTCTCTTGAGTGTTTCTTCAATCACTTTGGCTTCTTCCAACTGAATATTTATATCTATGATAGTCTTCTTGGATTCTTCAAAACATTTTCTAGGATTTTAAAATCCTTCCCTCAGTTTACTTAAATCTTCTTTGAAAGACTTGTTTTTCCTCCTTGTTATTCTTAGATCACTTAAGGAACTGATCAATTTCACGTTAAGATTCAATTCTCGTTCTTCTTCATCGTCTCCTTCATTATTTTCAGTAGTTTCCTCTTGAGTCTTTAATGCCATGAAGAGTACTCTTCTTGATTCACTGTCACTATCATCATCTTCATTGAATGATGAACTATTATCTTTTGAATACATGATTTTCTTTTCAAAAATCTTCCTTTATTTCTTTCCTTGTCTCTTTTATGATATTTCTTTTCTTTCTTAGGAACTTCGTCTTCATCACTATCTGAACCCCTTGCATAAGCCTAACATTTGGAAACAAAATGGCCTACTTTACCACATTTAAATCATATGAAAGGAAGATTACCTTTGTACTTGTCGGTTCCTCTTTTCAACTTTCTCACAAAGGTGTCTTCTTCTTCATTGTTTGAATAATCACTATTGTTGGAGCAGGTTTTGATCTTGGCTAGTTCTTTCTTGTGTTCTTGGAGGTTTTGAAAGTTTCTTCCCTTCTGGATGGATTTTCTTGTTCTGTTCTCATTTCATATGTTGTAAGTATTCCATGTAATCAATCCATTCTCAATGTAACCAGATCTTATATTTCTTCTAGAGCTGAAATTTTAGGGTTAAATCTCATTGGGAGAGATCTCAGTATCGTTTGCACAATAACTGAATTTTCAATCTTTGCTCTCAGTCCTCTTATAGTATTCACATTTTCATCAACTTGGAGAAAATAAGTTGTAATATCTTCATCTTCCTTCATTCTCAAATGTTCAAATTGTCCTCTGTAAGTCTGAATTTTGGCCCCTTTGAATTTAGCATCTCCTTCATAAATTTTCTTGAGCTTGTCCCAGATTTCCTTTGCAAAATCACAATGCATAACCTTAACAAATTTTGAATCTATTAGACCACTTAGAATGGTATTTATAGCCTTTGAATTGTATTCACTGAGATTTTTCCTACCATTATATGTTGGGGGAGAATCTAGAGCACTATATTCATTCACTACAGCTTGCCAAACATCAAATCCTTGTTCCTGCAAAACTACTCTCATTCTTATTCTCTAAAAAACATAATTTTTGTCATCAAACAATGGTGTTCCATTTTTGGTAAATTCTTCATGCTTATCCATGATCTTCCTTCTAGTGGTTAGAATTTTTCTAAAGGAACCTGATCTATTACCAATTGTTAGAATATTCACTAATGTTGAGAGGGGGGATGAATCAGTATTGAGCACTTTTTACCATTTTTTACTTTAAGAACATCATGCAAACATTAACCATTAACAATTCCATTCATCATCACAAAAAAACATACAAAGAACACAATGATTTTTATGTGGAAACCCAAACGAGAGAAAACCAAAGAATCATTTTCTTATGTCATGTTAAGATTACATTCATAGGAAGCACCAACTTCCATTATTCTCCAACACCAACTGGAAGGAGGAACCAACCCCGTAATTTATAGGCACCAACCTGAAGGAAGCTACAACTCCCAGATTTACCAGCACCAACTGGAAAGAGGCACCAACCCATTGGCTTTACCAGCTCCAACTGGAAGGAAGAACCCACTCCCTAAATCACATGCACCAACTTGTTGAATGAATACACCAATCTTCCCAACTGAGCACTAACTCAATAAGATATCACCAATACAAGATCTTCATACACAGAGTACTTTTGACTTCAAATGCATGCTTCATTCCGTAGAAAATCCTTCAAAACCTATCAAGATTCATAGAATCATTCCCAGATTGTAATCACTAATGAAAAAATCCATTGGCGATAACATCCATTCACAACAACATCCACTAACGAAAACATTCACCCATGACAACATCACGAAAACAACACAACCTTATAACATACCTTGAGAATAAGAAAGATCTTAATATAATCCCTTAGACTTATCTTGCACACTAGAAAGACACCCCAACACCTTGAGAGCACGTCATACTTGATCTCTTCATTGGTTTCTCTAGAAATGTGAAATTATATCATGTGTTTATAGTAATTATGTCCCCAAAACTTAGTTGAGACGACCTCAATTTTATGGTTGTGTTATTAGACGGAAAAACTCATATATCCTCATTCATAGGGAGTTAGAGGGACTTCCATATACCATTGTAAATGTATCAGAATGAAATTTCCAACCATGTATATTAAGATTCAATTTGAGTTAGTTATGTAGGGTAAACAATCCCTCAAATATAGGGTATCCAAATTGACCAAAAATTAATACTTTCAACAATCTCCATCTTGCAATCTTTATCTTGGACATTTGTAAGCTTGTAATATTTATATTGGACTTATTGTGAGATATATTTGTGTACAACTCAAAGTGGGAATGTGGAAAAAACCACATGTTATCTCATCCCATTAGGGTGATTCTTAAAAGCTACGCCATAAGGGGACCACTTTGGAGTTATACACATTTATGTCAAGGCTCCTTCAAGGCTCTTCAAGGATTCTTCAAGTGGACACATCATCATCACTTTTATGGGCTTCTAGGATTTTATTTAGGTCATTTTCTAAGATTTACATCAATGACAACCAATTTTCCAACAAATTTTTCACTTCTATCTTGATATTAGTAGAGACGATGTGAGCCCAAATAAAGATTTCTCCTTTTAAAATCTAGTGGATGAGGGGAACCCAACCCAATTTAAACTTACAAGAGTCCCTTTCACCATACATGTGACATAGCATGATGGCTACTAGCATGGGATGCTTTTTTAATCTTTGAATATGATATACGTTATCCGAAATGATTTTAAAAGAATTGGAATCATATGACCATTCCCTGATCAAATAACCCATTTGAATTTCTTATTTTCAACCTTCTTTTCAATGAAACCCAAAATACAATTATCATCCAAATAGACTTTGGGTTACCCTAATTTATACATATTGGAGGTATATTTTAGTCTAAAAGACCCAACAACCTTCCGAGCAGAATTCACAACAATGTAAGTGTCAGACAGTTGGCTTAGGTTGATGGATAGTTGGTATGGATTGTTGGTTGACATTGCTGTCAACTATTGGAGAGTGATATTGTAAATTGATGTCAACCCTTAGTGATTGATGTCAACCCTTGGAGAAAGTCCGCTAGCGAATTCCGGTAGCACAAGGTTTGGGTAATGGACCCAAGTTTGTTTGATGTAAAGATGACTCATTATTTTATTGTCATGGTTGATAATAAGTACAAATGGATGAACTCCAAAGTGGTTCCCTTATGGTGAAATCCCTCATGGGAAGACACTTTAAGGATTGAGTTATCCTAGAAGTATGGTTAGAAAACCCATGATTATTTATGAAATAATGAGATGAAGGTCAGTGAAATTTTCCATGAAACTATCCTATATGGATAGTGTTGGTCATTCCATTTCTGGTGGTATGTGGAATGTCACATAACTCCTCACGGTTAAAGAGTTATGGCCATGAGAAGTTGGAGAACCCATGTTTGCGTAATGGACCCAAGTTTGTTTGATGGATAATGGTATGATTTTTGATATATCTGCAGGTAATAATATTCTATATGGATAGTACATGGCATTCTATTTCTAGTGGTGTT
>JASDQU010029628.1:12360-28953 GCA_032191745.1 Picea mariana | reverse complement strand
CGCTTTCACATGGACAATTGTAAACCAACCCCTTCTCCCTTCCAGTACGGCGTCAATCTTGCTACCACCTATACTTCTCCCGAAGTTGATGCCACCTTGTACTGTCAGTTAGTTGGTAGCCTCTTACACTTGAATCATACCCATCCTGATATTTCCTTCATTTTTGGTATTGTTGCTCGGTATATGCAAACACCCCATGAAATCCATTGGAAAGCAGCTAAAAAGATACTTCGCTATGTTCGTGGTACATGTCAGTTCGGTATACATTATAGTTCAGGGGGGACTCCTTTATTGGTTGTTTTCACTGATTTAGATTGGTTCGACGACCCTGATGATCAAAATTCTACTACAGGTTATGTTTTCATCCTTGGTTCAGGGCATGTCACTTGGGCTCATAAGAAACAACAGGCTATTGCACTTTATTTAGAAGAAGCAGAGTACTGAGCTATGGTAAATGCAATTCAGGAATCCTTATGGCTTCGACATATTCTTTTAGATTTTGGATTCCAACATCAACATCCGACCAACCTTTGGTGTGACAATCAGAGTGCCATCAAGCTCACCAAAGACCCAGTTCAACATCAGTGCATCAAACACATCAGGATAAGCACGCACTTCATTAGAAAGCTCATTCATGATCAAGTTATTGAAGTTCTCTTTTTCCTTACAAAAGATCAAGTTGCAGACAATTTCAAAAATTCTCTTACATAAGCGAAGTTTTCCAAACTTCGATCCATGTTAGGAGTTCAGGAAGTTGTCATTAAGGGGGGATAGGCTCTAATGCCTCCTTCATTCTCCTATTGTGTCACTATTGTAAATCCTTCAATCATATCCCAAGTTGTTCTTAAGGGGGGATGTTAGGATATTTAGACACTTAGGAGTTAGTTAAGATCTACTTGTTCTAATGTGTCATTAGGTAAAAGTGTGTTTCTTTAGTATTCATTTGTAGTTAGGAAATCTGACAGTCACAATATGTTCCTGACATAGAGTGATCCGACAGTTCATATTCTCCTTGATCTTAATGGCCATTGATCTATGGATTAGCACCTTATGGGTCCATTATCTCTATTTAAAGAGCATGGAGGGTCATTTTACGATGATCTATTGTGAGAAACTTTCTTGTAAAATCTCTTTGTAATTTTTTTCTTTTGCATTAATAAATTTCTCCAAGTGGTCACATTGGTTGGGGTCGTGGATGTTTCCCCGTAGTGGTTTTACCACGTCAAAAAATCGGTGTGTTGATCTTTGATATGTTTGTGTGAGTGGTTACTGAAGGTGTTCTTCCTCTGTTTGAATACCTGTGTTTTCGAACATATAGCATTGATAGGAAAAAATATAAGTAGTAATGGTCTAGTTGAGAATATGTATATTTTCCTTTCTAACTCTAAAGTAAATACCAAGAGAAAGAAAGGCATGTATTTAAACAATTCCACTATCTATTTTTTGATAACTATAGTTAGGATTCCCTTAGAAACTAGCCATAACATGAACTACATATGTATTTTATTGTATATTATTAATCCATAAAGTTACTGGTTTATTTTTTAATAATGTACTTATTTCCACCCTGAGACAAAGGTCTACTCAAATAACATTTTAAAATTTATAGGACATAATTCTAAATTACTGTTTATGTTCATCACCATCATCTAATTGTTCTATGAATTTGATCTTATTTGGAGACTCAAAATAACATGAAGGGATATCGCTTATTTTAACTTGAAATGCGACAAGAATTATTTTGAATCGGTGGAATTTTGTATATCATATGTTAACATTTCACAACCTGATATTAGGATAAATGAATAGTAGGATCAAATATTAACTGCCAAGATGGGGGTGGGGATTCAAAAATATAACTTGAGGTAATGAACAAAAAAACAAATGGTGGAAAAGGTGACCAATAAAGAAGAGGACTACCTAAAGCAAGATCATCTCCATGGAGCAATGGGATGTTACCACTCCATGATGCCTACAAGCAACCAATGTTGTTCCATGGTGGTATTACACTTCAGTGAATCTATGAGCACCCTAAATACAAGTATGATGACCAAAATTCACTTAGTAAGAAGGTAAAACCCTCACTCACATACTTTCCTAGAACCTCCCTTTAGGTGGCAATGTTGACTAACTAATATGTAGGAACTAATAGAGCCAAGGACACCCTAAGATAAATAGACATATCCAATAAGGAAATAGTAAGCCAATGAAGAGGAGAACCAATTGAGGAAGCCTCCAACTAGTTGATGGTTGAAGGAGACAATAGATCCAAGTAGCTCAAGAGCATTAAAGGACTAGGGATGAATGTCACATAGCAAGTTTGGTGTCAACTAAACAAAGTTTTTGTTTAAAATGATGAGAAAATGTACATATTTTATGAACCAAATATTCAAAATAAGATGTTAAAACATAATACACACAATGTACACCAAGATGAGCACAGAACATAGCTCCCAAAGTGATAATAGAGATGAATTACATAATAACCATTTATACAATAGGACAACCTCCAATAAATAACCCAAGTACGTCCATATATTCAAATCATATGTTCATGTCTATAATAATCAATATATTGAACTCTATACATATTCTCTATCATTGCACCTGTGGGTCCCTATTGAAGTATACATTAAACCAAATTAATATATATTTAACCCAAAATATGTCCTTATCGGGGTCATAAATTAGTATCCACTTAGAAAATAATTGTCCTCAAATATTTGTAGTTAAGGGTTTTACATGTGATAAAAACCAAGTAATGTGATTTTCTTATATTCCTACTCTCTTTCTACCACTAATTATTATCCATACATCCATATTCAACTCTTTTTGGATAGCTTCCTTTCCTTTGACACCCTGCATTGTTGTTGCTTCCCCAATTTGTTGTATTTATTGGTCTTTGATAATATCATGTTGTGTAATGGTTCCTCCAAGCCATATTCCACGAATATCATTGACTTTGTGTTGGTGTTTTGTTCTGTTCAACAACACATGTATTCCAACAGAGGAACAAAAACTTCAGTAACCACTCACACAACCAGATCAAATATCAACACATCGATGGTTTGACGTGGTAAAACCCCTACATGGAAACATCCATGGCCCCAGCCAATGCGGCCACTTGGAGTAGTTTATTAATGGAAAATAAAAAGATTACAAAGAGATTTTTACAAGAGAGTTTCTCACAATCTATCATAGGCAAATTACCCTCCATGCTATTTAAATAGAGATCACGGGTGTTAATCTACGAATCAATGGCCTTTAAGATCGAGGAGAATATGAACCATCAGATCACTCTATGTCAGGAACATATCATGACCATTGGATTTCCTAACTACAAATGCATAATAATGCATACTAAAGAAACACACTAAGAAACACACTTTTACCTAACGACACATTAGACCAAGTATATCTTAACTAACTCCTAAGTGTCTAAATATCGTAACATCCCCCCTTAAGAATAACTTGGGATAAGATTGAAGGATTTACAATAGTGACACAATAGGAGAAGGAAGGAGGAATTAGAGCCTATCCCCCCTTAATGACAATTTCCTGAACTCCTAACATAGATCGAATTTTGGAAAACTTTGCTTCTGTAAGAGACTTTGTGAAAATGTTTGCAACTTGATCTTCTGTAGGGAAAAATATAACTTCAATAACTTGATCATGAATGAGTTTTCTGATGAAGTGCATGTGTATCTTGATGTGTTTGTTGCATTGATGTTGAATTGGGTATTTGGCGAGTTTGATGGCACTCTGATTGTTGCACCAAAGGCTGGTCGGATGTTTTTGATAGAATCCAAACTCTAAAAGGATCCGTCGAAGCCACAAGTCTTCCTAAATTGCATTTACCATTGCTCGGTACTCTGATTCTGCTGAATAAAGTGCAATATCATGTTCTTTCTTACAGGCCCAAGTGATAGATCCTGAATCAAGGCTGAAAACATAACCTGTAGTAGACTTCTGATCATCAGGGTCGCCGACCTAATCTAAATCGGTGAAACCAACCAATAAAAGAGTCCCCCCTGAACTGTAATGTATCCCAAACTGAACTGTACCATGGACATAGTGAATGATCCTTTTAGTTTCTTTCCAATGGATTTCATGGGGTGTTTTCATATATTGGGAAAAAATACAATATGAAAGGAAAGATCAGGACGGGTATGAGTCAAGTATAAGAGACTATGAACTAACTGACGACATAAGGTGGCATCAACTTCGATAGAAGTACAGGTGAAAACAAGCTTGACTCCAGTCTGGAAGGGAGTAGGGTTTGGTTTACAATATTCCATGTGAAAGTGACAAAGAAGGTCACAATCATACTTAGACTAGGAAAGAAAATTTCCTTCATTGGTTTTCAAAACTTGGAGGCCAAAGAAATAGTGCAAAAATCCTAAGTTTGTCATTTCAAATTTCTTCTTAAGATTGGTTTTTACATGGTTTAAAAGTTTTGAGTCACTAATAATAAGGATAAGATCATCAACATAAAGGACAAGGATTATGAGATGGCTTCCTACTTTCTTGGTATAGACATTATGATCATAATGACATCTAGAGAATCCAATGTGAATAAGAAAGTTGTCCATTTTGGCATACCAAGCTCGGGGAGCTTGCTTAAGACCATAAAGAGATTTCTTAAGGCGACAAACAAGGGCTAGAGTCATTCTGGACTTAGTCAGGAGGTTGTTCTATGTATATTTATTCTTGAAAATATCCATGCAAGGAGGAGGATTTAACATCCATCTGATGGACCTCCCATTTATGTGAGGTAGCGAGGAAAAGAACAAGGCAGATGGAATTCATTTTGGCTACAGGTGCAAAGGTTTCATTATAGTCAATTCCTTCAACTTGGGAAAATACTTTGGCAACTAACTGAGCCTTGTGTCTTTCAACACTTCTATCTGGTGCATACTTAGTTCTGTAGACCCATTTACATCTGACAAGTTTTCTTCCTTTTGGAAGAGGTACAAGATCCCAAGTATTGTTTTCCATTAAAGAACGATACTCTTCATTCATTGTTGTATCCCAATCTGGATGACCTAAAAATTTTGCAAATGTCTCTAGATCACGAGTCTCTGAAACTTGATCCAAAAGAGAAGAGGCTCGTTGGAACTGTGAACATTTCTGAGGTTGATCTGAAGGATCATTGACAAGATCATCAACTGCCTCTCGTGTTGGACGGACCCATGTAGGAAGCGGTGGAGTTGGTGTTGGTTCAAGTTCAAAGGACTCATCTGGAGGAAGGTGAGTAGGTAGAGGCGGATTTTCATCCTGACTGTCATCATCTGAAGAAGAAATCAGAATAGGAACAGAAGAAGGCACAAACATCGAAGATTGCTCACATGCCTAAGAAGGCACAATCATCAAATTAGGCTTGTGGGCCAAGATATTTTCATCAAATTTAACATCTCTTCTAATAATAATTTATTTACAATGTATTTTAAGAAGTTTATAACCTTTGACTTCTTCAGAATAACCAACAAATATACACTTCTCTCTTTTAGGCTGCAATTCTTTCCTTTTCTCATCGAGAAAGTGAACCCATGTTATACTGCAAATACACAGAAGTAACTTACATCTGGTTTAGTTTTAGTCCAAGCTTCTTCCCGTGTTATATTTTTAAGAGCCTTTGTGGGAGTTTGATTTACTATCTAATTTGCACAGTTGATGGATTCCACCCAATACTTTAGACTTAATCCCTTAGATTGGATCATACAATTAGCCATTTCTTTTAATGTGTAGTTCTTTCTCTCAAAAACACAATTTTGTTGTGGTGTATATGGAACAGTGTGTTGCATTTGGATGCCCTGTGTAGTGCAGTAACTTGTAAAATTATTGTTCACATATTATCCTCCATTATATGTTCTTAAGATTTGAATTTGATGTCCAAATTTTTTTTCTACAAGGGCCTTTAGGCCAAAAAATTGTAAAAAACTTCACTCTTAAGTTTTAAGAAGTAAACCCAAGTACATTTGGAAAAGTCATCAATGAAAATTAAGAAATACTTGCACCCAAAAAAAGAAGGAGAAGAAAGTGGACCACACAAGTCACTGTGAACAAGATGCAAAGGGCCCGAGGCATGTCAAGAGGCACGTTTGTCAAAACCGTCCTGATGATGTTTTTCAAGAACAAAACCGACACAAAAATCATCTTTGCATGAAACAAGAGGAAGACCAGTCACCATCTATTGATTACATAGTTGTTGCAATGAGCGATAGTTTAGATGACCAAACCTCTTATGCCAACAAATTTTTCTCAATTCATCACTATGAGCAACAAAAAATGATGTAAAAGATGATGACCCAAAGTTGTCAAATGTGTACAACCTGGTAATATCATCAACAATTCTAGTTGCAAGAGCATGCTTAAGATATTTTAGATCCTTTATTACAACTTGGTGAGGTGAAAACTCTACTATTTTACCTTCACCTGAATGAGTGATTTGATAGAGTGATAAAAGGTTACAAGAAAGACTTGGAACACACAATACATCATTGAAATGACCATTATCTACTTGAATTATTCCATATCCTAAAACACTAAGAGATCTATCATCACCAACAAATATTTTCTTGGTGTTACATTCATTTAGACCAAAAAATATGTTTTTTATCCTTAGCCATATGATAAGATGCTCCATAATCAATAAGGCACTCATCAGAAGAAGAAGTAGAAGTTGCATTGAAGGAGAAACCAGAAGTAGAAAGTGCATGTCCATGAGAAGAAGAAGAAGAAGTAGAATCAATATTGATGTTGTGATTCTTCATCATTGCTTCTAAAGCTTCCATCTTCTTGAAACATTTGGACTCATCATGACCATCTTTATCACAAAATTTGCAATGTCTGGCAGTCTTCTTATTTTTAGATTTTTCTCATTTATCATCATTAGGAGTTGAAGCTATTTGAGTGGGTTTGGGACCCTTATGTTGCTTGTTGTTGTGGTGAGGATGTTGCTTCTTTGGATTCTTGGGTTTATCTTTCTACTAGGTGGCTAAGGCTTTGCCAGAGGTACCTGGAGTGCGGATAACTCCAAGTTGTACAAGCTTATATTTCTCTCTAATCAAAACATTACAAAAGGACTCAAGAGTGTGTTTTTGATAGGCTTTCCTTAGAGCCTCTCTTATGGCATAAAAGGTAGATACAAACACAAAATATGCACTACCTAGCTTAGAAATAATAATATAGATGCAACACTCTTCCTCCAGCTTTATCTCACATTCTTCACATACGATTATGAGTGTTTTAAACTTAGATAGATAGTCTTTAATGCAAGAAAAATAATTTGGACTTAAATTCAGTATTTGATTTTCTAATTGATGTGCTCGAATAATATTGTGTTTACCAAACATAGATTCAAGCTTTTCCCAAGCTTCATCGGGGTCATTAATTTCTTTAAGGTGGAATCTTAAATTAGGAGAGATGGAAATTCCAATCAGTCCATGTTATTTTTCACTCCTATTATCCCATTTGAATTTCTTACCAGCATTAGTGGGTTCATTTTCCTTTCCCAAAGTAATCTGGTACAAGCCTTTACTTCTTATTAAATCTTCCATATGGGATTTCCATTGGAAGTAGTTGGTGCTAGTATGCAAAAGATTATTGGAAAAAGTCGTATTAAATATGTAGATAATGTGGATTTAAAACTGAAATTGATAATTTGGATAGAAACATATCGAAAAATTAGGCGGTTTTAAAAAAAAAGAATTGAAAACGGACTTGAGATCTGAAATTTATGTCCTTTTTAAAAAAGGCGTAAACGACAACCAAAGGACCACGTGGTGGTGTAAGTTTCTTTATGAAGTGACCTACTTTTATAAAAATAAGTGGGGATTACTTTTACAAAGAAGTTACTTTATAAAAGAAATCTACATGCAAAATAAATAACTCTAAAATAAAATATTAAAACTACTTATAGTGATTCACTTTTATACTTGAAGTGAAATACACTTTACAATGGAGTATGAACTTCTTTTTTTAAAGTAACAAAAAGAGAGACTTGAACTCAAGACCTCTTACTTAATAAGGCAATTTTTAACCAAGTGGGATAGCAAAACATATTGTATTGTTTAGCAGGAGGATTTTTGTTGTTCTTGTTTTTTTCTGTTGTTGGAGAGTGTACTCATAAGAATCACTTTTCACACAAGAGAAACTTTCCACTTCTCGATGACAACAAGGGTTAGATCTTGGTTAGATTACCCGGAAAATGTACCTTTTCTTTTATCTTTCTGATTTTCTGAGATCATATAAGGTGTGGGGAAAAGAGAATACACAGATCTGAAAGAGTAGCAACACGAAAGCAAACAATATAAAACTGAAATAATACTATGCAAAAATTTAAAAAAGGGCATATTCAGGATTTATACCTACTAATCTAGTTGAAATGGTCGTATCTTGGGAAAACAATAACCTTTTCGAGTGAAAAGAAAAGTGTTCTTGACTCAAATGAGTGCTCCAGACGCAATGGAATAGTCCTTTCAGCCCATAAATGTACATAAATGACAAAAAACAATGATGAGGCAACTCAGCTTCATGAACTTGATCTACAACAGGAGTGGGTCTTCAAACATGATCTGATACCATGTTCGATAACACATGTATTCCAATAGAGGATGAACACATTCAATAACCACTCACACAACCAGATCAAAGATGAACACACCAATGTTTTGATGTGATAAAACCCTACGGGGAAACATCCACGACCCCAACCAACGTGGCCACTTGGAGAAATTTATTAATGCAAAAGAAAAAGATTACAAAAAGATTTTTACAAGAGTTTCTCACAATAGATCATTGGAAAATGACCCTCCATTCTCTTTAAATAGAGATCATAGACCAATCAGGTGTTAAGCCATAGATCAATGGTCTTTAAGGTCGAGGAGAATATGAATCGTCGGATCACTCTATGTCGAGAACATATCGTGACTGTTAGATTTCCTAACTACAAATGCATACTAATGAATACTAAAGAAACACATTTTTGCCTAATGAAACATTAGACCAAGTAAATCTTAACTAACTTCAAAGTGTTTAAATATCCTAACATATTCCACACTTGCACGCATCTTCCTTAACGTCGGGGAGTTTATACCTAGAGTTCATCAAAAGTTGACCAACAAAACCCCAAAAGCATCGACATATCAATCAAATGAAGAGAGGATCATAGAGATCACAAGGTCTTGTGATAGGGATGAAGGCTAAGCACACAAACATACATTGAGGCTATCATTCATGTGACTCATATTTGACAAATTATTAGGACTAAAAAGTAAAACAATACACATACATATTCAACTGGTACAAAGTATACACAAAATGGATTAGAATTGTCATGTCTTTATTATCAGAGTTGTTCCATTAGATAGAGATATACATTTAGTAAACTATATATGACAACCATAGAAGTTCCATAGAAATACAACACATTGTGCAATGTTCTTTCTCTCAGACTTTAGACATAAGATAGACTCTGGCTATATTCACACACATTACAATATTACAACAGGCTCAGAGCGAGCTCGATAATCAAGAATCAATGAATCTTATCTAATAAATATAGCTATACAACCCCATTTTTGATATTATTTCTTCTTTTTATAGCTTTCTCTGCTCAAGAGAGATATTTATTTCTCCTCTACTCCACTCGTTCTACTGATAGAACAACTTCACAAACTTCTAGAACCTGCCTGTATTCCACATAGCCTTCATGAATTGGGGAAATATTAACTACCTGACCATCTCATTTTTTTTCGGCTCCACGATCCCTTATGCCACTAGCAGTAATCATTAAAGAATATTTCCTGATGATTATTTTCTTGATTCTGACATGCATCTTCTTGATTTTCATTGTGCATCAAAACTAGGACCAGTGCACATTCTATAATATTTTAGGAATGTTGTGCACTGTGAAAACTCGGTCTGATGCACACCCTTTGTCATTCCTTGCACATTACCTTAGGTGTGTGAAAAACTTTGGAATGAGCAAGCACAACTTAATTTGTGTGCACGCACATGAAATAAACCCAACATTTTGGGTTCCAACAAGCCTCCACCACTATTACTTGGCTCATCCTCGAGCCATCTGCTTTATGGAGTTACCTTCACAATGGACGACACATAAGCTTGGATTTCTTGCACGAATTCATGAAATTGATGCTCAGGCTCATTAAATTTTTCTTGGAACTTCTGCATCAGTTGGATAGCTGTGTCTACTTCCACTGCACTTACCTGAGGGTTTGTCAAACATGTGTCGTTGAGTTTCTTGATGAGAGGGTCGACGAAAACTAGCACATTAGAGAGCTCAGTGAATAGGGTCAAGGCCTGCTCAGCCGCAACTGAGATCATATCGAACATATTTTTTTTCTCATCCCACGTTGCAATGATCTCTTTTTTTCTTGTTGCAATATTTATCATTTCAGTAGCACGTTCCCTGGGAGGAAGTGAAGATAGGTCCCATTTTTTTGTGCGACCTCTATTTCAGTCACATGAACCCGCTCTATAATTGTAGAAACTTCTGGCAGGGTTTGGAGATGGGTCCACATGGCCGAGCCGTAGTAAACCAGTTTGGAGAATGCTTCCACCCAACACTAACCAATGTGGAGCATTATTTTCGATGACTTAATCAGTGCCTGTAGTTGTGAGGTAGGTGGATTGGTGTGATGTGTTGGTTGATGAAGGGCGGTGAGATGCAATTCAAGGTGTTGCAAGTGAGATTTTTCTATTGAGAGATTAAATCCTGGAGGGATGTCGCAGTCATGATCAAAAGTTGTAGGAATATGGGAATATAAGCTATCGACTGCCCCAATAAGGTTAATAAACGATATACTGAGCTCATCATATTGGGCATGAGTGATTGTGTGTGTCGCCCTTTTGTTTTCATACTGACTTTGTAGTGCTTGATGATCTTGAATCTCTTTTTGGTAGTGCTTTTGCATTTGATTGTGCCTGGTAATATCGACTTGGTTTTGGAGCTTTAATTTAGCATGGGCTTGTCCTATTCGGTTGTTATGCTTTCCTAATTCAGAGAGCAGGGTGGCAGCACAATCTTGTATGAGGGGAGTTGGGATGGGTGCCAATGGTATACTACCACGGTTGGAATTGATGGAGAGTAATGTGGGGGAATCCACTCAAAGGAGTTGAGCAGAGGCAATGGAATTCATTCTAGAAGCCGATAGTTGTAGAGTATTATAAAGTACTAGTGTTAAACCCCCTAGTTGAAAAAAAATAAGGTCAACGTTGAGCATATCCTTAGAATGCACTTGTTGTTGCAACAACAATTAGCATTTTAAAGCATCTATTAATGTTGTGATGCCCGACATCATCTGGACAGGTCCTGGTGGACTGGAGGGATTGGTATTGCAGATGTGGGGGCCGATTTGTTGTCGCTTGGCACTGTGTCTACTGTCATGTAGCTTCTTCCTTCTTGCAGTCTTGATTGTGCTTGGTGCTCGTCTCAAGAGTAGTGTGGTTGTCAATTGGAAGTGGTTGAAGGTGTATGGGCCATTCAACCATGCCTTGTTGGATTCCTTCCTGGATAATACAGAAAGGAAGGAGTGTCATTGCAACACCCTAGTCATCATTGGGATAGATGATTACGTTATGAAAAATACATTCAAATAAAAGGTATCCATCATACATGTTCATGAAGGTGCGTGGAATGCATTCTTGCAAAGTGGTTTTCTAAAGGAGTTGTTGGTACCACTCCTGAAAACAACTTAGTTTTAGAATCTTGGGTGTGAGGATCCTTTCTTTCATGCGAATGTAGAAAACAGGGACATTCAAAGGCATGTAAACTTCCAATAGATCATTCAAAACCCCAAGGAGGCTATCAGAGCACCATATATAGCAATAGTAAAATCCAATTGTAATGAAATTCTTTTTCCAGAATTATGGGCATCTAGTAATTCATCAATAAATTCATTCAACACATATCGATCCCATGCCATTTGAATCTCTGGGACGCATCGTTCAACTGTAATGACAACCCCAAATGGACACTCTTCCTTGGTACAGTTGAGCATGATTTTGTAGGCTATGAGTTGTTTTTGGACTTCGACCAAGTTTTGAGGAAACATTGGTCATGTTTGACCATTTTTGGGACTTCGATAGGCTGGTTGAAGACGGAGCGCCTAGGCGAAACAGAGATCGCAGGATTTCGCCCATTTTGTGAGGTTTTTGGGGATTTTAGGGTTTATGTAACAGGTATGGTATGTCGGACCATGGGTAAGTAAGTTTCAGTTACTAGTCATTGATTGGCTTAGTGCATGGCTAGTTGGCTTTGTGCATGGATGAGTTAAGGCTTGCAGAGCTAAGTGCAAGAATTTTGTAAGTGCTTTGTCTTGGGACCTGATTTCAAGGAAGGTGGATCTAGTGCACTATGTGCAAATCACCTGTCTAGTGCGGAGTGATATTTGTGGCTTGGTGCCTATAAGAAGATTGAAGGAGACTAATAAAGAAGAAGAAGAGTTAGTGGATGTAGCCCCACAGTGGGGTGAACCAAGTATATCCTGCGTTATAGTGCTTTGTGCAATATTGTTCATGATGTTTATGTATCTTTTTTCTTAGTGCATTGTTCTTGATGTATGGTAGTTAGACCTATGAATGCTTAGTGCTTTATGATGTGAATGAATGTTAGATATGAGTTAACGTTATGTGCTAAGATATTGGAAGTGTTTGATCTACTCTTTACTGCACTGCACTGTTAAGTGTTGTAATCACAGATTTGTGTCCCAGCTAGGTTGTAGACACCTGAGTCCTAAAACCCCCCTGCCTCTACCTTGGGTGAGACTTCATCTGCTTCGTAGGTGTTGTTGAAAGGGCCAATAGTTAGGGTTTTTTTGGTGTGTTGTTGAAGCGTTGAACCTTGGGTCTACCCCTGTGCCAACAAATGGTTTTGTTGTTGGGACCTGAAACTGTGTTTGCTAGGAATTGAAGAAAAGAAGAAAGTTACGTGCGTAGATCTGTTGCTGTGGTGCACAGTATTCTACTTGACTTGTGGAACTTCGTGCTAAGAAAGGAACTGGATCTGAAGAAAAGAGGTAAGATATTAAATCTTTGTGCTCTGATAAAGGTAAGATAAGTGGAATTTTTTTCTTTAGAAGTATGAATCTAGGTATGTTTGATAGATTTGGTCCTAGTCTGAAAACTAGGGCATGGCTAGAAGAAAGATTTGATCTGAATAAAATTGATAGAGATAGTGAAAGATATGTTATTCCTATGCATAGAAAGAATTTAGTCTTTTTTGGACTAACAAGTGGATGCAGGACCCTAGAAAGAATTTTTGCAGATTGCAGGTCCATCACTGTGATCCCAGTGCACAGTACGAGAAAGGTTAGGGATAGTTTAAAAGGAAGAGAGAATTGACATTGTGTTATAATTGCAGAAGATCGGGACATATTGCTAAGGAATTCCCTAGTATAGGTCCTATTTGTCTTTGTTGTAAATATGTTGGTGATGAGGTTTTCGATTGCCCTAGAATTATTGTCAAAGTTGAAAAGATAAATATGAGACAATAAAACTATGAAGAAGGCAAAGGCACTAAGGATATGTTACGAAACTGGAAAGACTTAGAGACTATGTTATTATAGATGAAAGAAACACTGAATGACCACAGAGACATCAGTTTACCAGAGATCTTAAAAGAGAAATAGTGCATAGAAACTAGAATAGGAGACTTCGACATAGACTATGTTTTGGATGAGGAAACACATGTGAATATTATTTCAGAAAGCACTTGGGAAATTTTGGGAAAGCCTTCTATAGTACCTTCATTAGGAAGGATAGGCTTGTTTAAAGGAAAGATGATAACCCTATGTGGAAGAGTTACTAATGTACCTATGATGTCTCATGGAGCATCGACCGAAGAAGAATTTGAAGTCATAAAGTTTATTGAGAACAAAGCCCCTTTTGCACTTTTGCTAGGAAAGGCCTGGATTGAGAAAGACCAGATCCGAAGGAAAGTAGAGGAGGAAGCTACAGAAAAGAAAAAGAAAGAATTAAGGGACTTCATGGATAGAAAAGTAGCATGACTAATATAAGAACAAGAGGACAAGTCGAAGCAACATAAGGTAAGAGAGTTAGCTGCCGAAGTTGAAAGAACATGAGGAGGGTTGAAAAACCTATCCATGCAGGAAAGAAGTGCATCTACCCCAAAAGTAATAAGAGAAGAGGTATTACACTTGAATTCTTTGAAAGACCCTCAACCACGCGAAGTCACTTTACTAGAAGAAGATAATAATACGAATGGAAATAGGAATCCAGAGACTTAGATCACAGGAAAGAAGGCCAGAAAGTTCATTAAGAAAAAATCAAAATTAGAGAAACTGCAGGAAGTTCTAGAAGAGACTTCGTAGAAGGAAGGCTTGCAGAATTTGAACCTCATGGGGATAACAGAACAACGCAGGATGGCACTTCGCCATGGCGAAGCTATATGACCATTGGAGGCATCCCAACCATTAGAATGATGCTCTGGAACGGCTAGAAACACAGTTATTGCTGGAAAGATCGACATTGGACCGTTGAGACCATGCCATAATGGATGGTTTCGCATTGATTTAGGCATTTCGACCCGTTGGAGGAATCTGTTATGACGTTGCTTATCTAATCCATCGAATGCTGCACCGGGACCACCTTTTTCAAACCGAGATATTCGAGCTAACATAGACATGATTGCATATCGCGTTGTGTTTTCTAGACCTCACCATTGATTCAATTACCTTGAGTATCTGTTCACCGACCCGATTTATTTGATTACGAGTGTGCATGTCGGGAAAATGTAACATAGTAGAGAATTATGTGGAGGAGATCTTTATGGACCTTATGACTGATAAATTCATGTCTACAGTAATACAGGCATCATCGACAGGCAGATTGCAAGCATCCCCCTTGACTAGATGTTGATATGTGTCATCCTGAACCACGACTGATAAAATAAGAAAGCATCGCGACGATATGGAGAATGTGAAGCAGATCCCGTCAGTCTTTCCCGACTACATCCCGCCTTTGGATGACATGGTTAGTCATGATAGCATCCCACGGGATTTCAAGTACAGACTCATCACTACATACCTTCCGAAGGGGATACGTGCAGTCATACCTCAGTTGGGACTGATCCCAACTCTCAATATTAGTGACTTCAACCTCGGTGACAGGAAGAATTATGTGATGCTCTCACCGCATAGGTACTTGACGAATACGACTGGGAAGAAGCCCATGATAGTCCCCCAGCCGTGGATCAAGGATATCGCGAGATAAATGATCTTGAACGTGATGAAGATCCCCCACTTCGACAGACATTAGGAGGTTAACATGTGCGTTAAACTCCTCCTGTCATGCTACCATGGTGGGTATATGTGGTTGGATAGGCGCATCACTATGGATCTGACAATGATCCACCTCATTATTGGACTAAGCATGTAGGGATTATGTGATGCTCTCACCGCATAGGTACTTGACGAATACGACTGGGAAGAAGCCCATGATAGTCCCCCAGCCGTGGATCAAGGATATCGCGAGATCAATGATCTTGAACGTGATGAAGATCCCCCACTTCGACAGACATTAGGAGGTTAACATGTGCGTTAAACTCCTCCTGTCATGCTACCATGGTGGGTATATGTGGTTGGATAGGCGCATCACTATGGATCTGACAATGATCCACCTCATTATTGGACTAAGCATGTAGGGACCAGACCCTCAAAAATTCTACCTAGGAAAGACGCCAGACTGCTCCCTGGCACAGCAGATCAAGGAGGCCTATGGCGATGTGGAGAAGAGGATGCGAGGCTACAAGGTAGCCTCCATCTAGGATGGTGCAGTGCGCCTAGCTTGTTAGCTAATAACAGGAAATATCATCAGAAAGAACCACCCTACACAAGTCACAGGATTCATAGTCGACCTCATAGGGAAGTGTGTCAAAGGGATGCACATGAATTGGGCGAGCTACCTCGTCAATGACTTGGAGAAGGAATGCCACGAAGCGCAGGACCAAGGCTATGAATTTCACTTCGGTTGGTTTTTTATTCTAATTGCATTTATCACTTGGGAGACGCCGGAGGGAGCGACATTCCCGAAAGTTGAACCATTGGCCGCAAGGTTCACCACCTTGTGGTATATGAGAGATATGGAGAAGCAGTTGCAATAAAATGTGGTGTTCCACACTTACTTTCTACATCTCAAGTGCACCATTGAATCATTTCCATGGATGACCCTGAAGACCTTGCACACATATAGGCCACTAGCAAAGTTCCACGCAGACCAACACTTCATCTACATCACCGCATGCGGGGATGAAAGAAAGGAGGAGCTGCACTATTATTATAAATTGACCGACGAAGATATGGAGGAGATAAACAAGGAATGGCTATCCAAATTCCTTATACCGGTCTAAGACGCAAAACTCTCTGACCCCGACATCATCAGAATTACTTTGGTCACCCAGACTGAGTATGATGGACAGAGAGCAGCACAAAGAAAAAGAAGAAAAAGGAGGAACTGAAGGACATCGATAGTGAGGAGAAGCACAACGCATCTGAGGAAACTGTACCTGACTCACCTGTAGGAGGAGTAGGCGACGAAGTAAACCAAGAG
>JASDQU010029627.1:8791-28953 GCA_032191745.1 Picea mariana | reverse complement strand
TTACAGGCTTACCCAAATCGGGGAATAAATAAGTCATAATGGTGGTGGTGGATCGCCTTTCCAAGTATGCTCATTTTTGCGCTCTTCACCACCCATTTACTGCATCCACAATGGCTCAAGTTTTCATGGACCAGGTCTTCAAGCTTCATGGCATGCCACAGTCTATTATTTCCGATTGAGACCTGACTTTAACAACCAATTTTTGGCAAGAACTGTTTAAGCTACAAGGAACACAATTGCATCTCAACTTAGCTTATCAGCCTCAGATGGATGGTCAAACAGAATTGTCAACAAGTGTTTGGAAACATATCTGAGGTGCTTTGCCTCTGAAAAACAACACTAGTGGGCTCAATGGTTACCCCTCGCCGAATGGTGGTACAACACTACATACCATACAACCACTCGCATGACTCCTTTGAAGCGGTATATGGACAGAAGCCACCTTCATTTCTCTCATACTTACCGGGTACCTCGAAGGTCCAGGCGGTTGACCAAACAGTTACAGTTCGAGAGGATATCCTTCATAACCTTAAAGGGAACTTGGTCATGGCACATAATAGAATGAAGCAGCAAGCAGATCAAGGTCGCTCCGAACGTCAATTTGCAGAAGGGGATCAGGTAGTTCTGAGACTACAACCATATAAGAAAACTTCCCTCAAGGTCGAGCATTGTCAGAAGATAGCACCCAAATTTTATGGCCCTTACACAGTTCTCAAGCATGTGGGACAAGTCACATATCAGTTAGCTATGCCCAGTCAGTCGAAGCTACATCCTGTTTTTCATGTTTCATGCTTGAAGAAGGTGATTGGAACCAGGTGCCAAATTCAAACCAACCTTCTAGAGTTAGCTGAAGAAGGATCCGTTTGGCTACAACCAAAAGTAGTTTTGGACCAGTGTGAGCATCACCTGTGTCAGAGAACCATCAAGGAAGTGCTAGTAGAGTGGAAAGATATGACTCCAACAGATGCCACTTGGGAACCAACTACCATCCTGCAGCAGTTTCCACATCTCAAGCCTTGAGGACAAGGCTGTTTTTAAGGGGGCGAACATGTTAAGGTCCTAACCCGCACATAAGTAGATCAATGTATTCGGATGTAATAAAGGTCAGTATTAATAAGGCCTTTCAATAAAATAGAATAAGGTGGATGTAAGAAGACCTAATAGAAGCTTCCACTTCTAGAAGGATCTTCCTCTAGATGCTTCTCTTAATAGACATATTTAGTATAAATAAGGGTCGAGGGTATGAAAACCCTATCTTGGAGATTATTGTAACAGAGCGTTGCTCGATTGGAGGTTTCCCCCTCGAAGAGGCCTGTGAACATTGCTTTCTGAATCAAAGTGTTATTTCAGTTGTTGTTCTCATATTATTTTTGTGTTATTGTGGATGATTATGTTGGTTATATTACTGTTATTATGCCATTCCTAGCATTTTATTTCTGTTCTGCGTATTTATTAGATCTGGTATCTTGCACTTTGGAAGTTCTCAATGTGCTCCTCAACTGAACCCTTTTGCTTGAGATTTATCAATTGGTTGAAGAAGGTATTTCTCCTTGTATCCTCATAGTGTGATATCATTTCTTCTGTGAAAATTGTCCAAGTGACAAGTGATTTTCGGAAACAAATCCATTGATACCACACAAATTGATTAGGTTCTAAATATACGGACACAATTCATTCCTTTTTTGTATGAGTTACATCATGTAGATAAAAGCACTACTCCATCTGGAGTATCCATGTGATTGGATCATTTCCATCAAACTTCCTCATATCGATATTAAGAAAGTGGTTGGTCTTCAACCCAAAGATCGAGTTTTTGTGGTCTTGATTCATATTCCTTGTGTCCTCATCATGAATTTCATGGGATACATTGTCACTTTTAGGTGGCCTCTATATTAGCAAATTTTTCAACCCTTCCATGATCTCGTATTTTAAGTCATCCATATTAATATCCATCATCGCTTCCAGCTTATCTTCAGTTGAATCCATCATCCTTTTTCTTTCATATTTTGTTACTTCCTTCTTTTGTAAATCATCTATGTCCTTGCACAATTCTTCACCTTCATCAAGAGTCCAAGTAGGACTGTCTGAGGGCTCATTTGGTGTAGAATATCCCTTTTTTGGTGGCATGTTGGCCAAGTTTCACTATAAGGTAGGAATTCCTAATTTTCTTAGGAAGAGGTCCTCATGGACAAGGGAGTTTCAAGTTTTATATCTTTTTGATATACGTGCAGGGTCCAACAATAGTACTCGACCCAATATATGAGGTCACTGACTAAGGATGCTTGACCATGCCCTTAGACGCACTATCTGACTACCCAGATATTAGAGATGGATATCCCTAAGTGTTTTTCTCGATGTACCATAGAAACAAGATGGAAACATGGTTTACTTGGTTGGTCTAAGGATTCTAGGGGATCTCTCGATATACTCCAAGTACGTGGGAGCTCAAAACCCTAATTTAGAGATTGTTCTTCTAGTTGACCTTTCTTCTGTTGTAACTCAACAATTTCAACCCTTCTGATTCTAAAATTTTGGCCCGATGTATCCTAATGTGTATTATTTCCAACCCCATAGGTTATACCAAGATTGGATTCTCCAAGAAAATTTTATGATAACTTTCCAAAGATGTGTTGATTTTTTTTCTTTCAAGAGAGGAAACTTGTATGGGCTTCCACGTGTCAATGTCTTCACTTCAGAAATTTGAATTGGTATCAGTAACACTTTGGTCCGTACCCTAACCAATGGAACAAGTATCACTCAATTTGGAGGTTTGTATCTTTAGATATAATAGTTTTCCCAACAACACCTATTTTACACGGAAATACGGACCAACCAAAAACCCTAATTTCCTCGAAGAATAACTTTCCGAGTATAGAGAATCAAGGGAGGAAATTTTTAAAAAAGGTACTTCACTATTCCTCCTTTGTAATGAAATTTTTTTATAACCTCAAACCAAGCCTAAAAACATTGGGAGCGAAACTTCCAATAAGACATGTTTCAGACTAGTTTCAAGACTAGCCAAAAACCCTAACTTAAACATAATGTATATCCAAAAATATAATGAACCAAGATCTTAAATTTGGACCCATGTTAGCTATATATATCTCTTATACACCATCTAAATTTTAGATACCTAAACCTTCCATAAAAAAAGGTTGTAGCGAAAATTCCAAGAACTCTTGTTTTGAAGCAGTCAGTCTCGAGGATTGTCTAGCTCTGATACCAAATGCTAAGAACCAAATATCAAATTAGAATAAAAACCTCAGAATAAGTATTCAGTTCCTTGAAAAAGAGATAAATTCATATAATAATCCTCTTAGAGGGGAAACCTTGTTATACATCATATGAATTCACAAATACTTAATGATTCCAAATGAAAAGGCATGCTTGGTATATATAGAAGACTAGGAGGTACTATTACAACTAATGCACCCAAGATGCCATAAATAAAATAACAATACTAATGTAATATTCCCCAATTAATGGGAAATGTTCCATGATTTAGGTATTAACAATACTTCACAAGTGCAGTATCAATATGCTCCAGAAAAAACCTACCGCCACGATCCATCCACCCATACCTCAATAGATTTGCAAACCCAATTCATAGAGATCCTCGCTAGACGAGGCTGCACAAGAGGAGGGGGATCATGGGACTAGGATGTCCAACAAGTGGGGCATGATGGGATGCCTTGTATTGAACTTGCAGGGCTGACCCCTTTCAAGGTTTTCCTGAAACCCTCCTGGTCTATCCAAACTCGGTGATCAATCTCCTTGAGAAATATCCTTCAACTCCCTACATACACCAATACTTTCCCAAGATGAATATAACAAATTTGAGACTCTAATGAAGACCCCATATGGATCCTCCTCCTTGTTTATATAGGGTGGATATTGCACCACATAAACAAAACTGCAATGGTTGAAGGGTTTTGCTAAACCCTAATGAAAGAATGGTTACAAGAGCACTCCAAAATGAGAGATCAAATCATAATTCCAAAGAGAAGGGTTACCCCTCTATTTATCCTTCCTTTGGGCCTTCTAGATATTTTACCTTTCTGACCAAATCAAACCCTCACTTTATTTTCCCTCCAATTTCATTTAAATATAATTATTTATTTTTATTTAATGTCACTTTAGGATTTGCCATTCGTTTAACCTAGTGACACCAAATAATATCCTTGAATCCCTTGTCCTTGTTTACTATAGCCTACGATAGTCGTATAGGATATTAATTCATCCTCCATTATGATCAATTGGAAGGGGACATTACATAGGAAGTGAAAAATTTACAGAAGTAATTCATTTGAAATTATTTAAGTCTCAAATCATCTAAGACAAAAAAAAAATCCTTAGTTGAGTTTAATAGATTCCTAGCACACCAGTCAATTTTGAAACTACAAAGAGAACCAGTGCACCATCAAACCTTGAAGAAACCATGTCTCCTAATACAAGAGGGTAAATCCCACCATATGAAGCACCAAGTTCCAAAGTTATTGAACCCATAACTAAACAAAGGTTTGACAAACAATTGACATAGAATTTGGAGGCCCGCATGAACAAGATTCAATAAGTAAGAATGGAAGAGATTGACTGGGATAATCAGTGTCTCAACTTCAACAAATGGGCCATGGTTAGTGTGAAATGTAGGGATGAAACCCTCCTACTATAAAGAGAAAGGATTAGATCTTATTTGAGTGCAACCGAGGTGGTAGGATTCAATGGTTTTAAAGAAGAAGTATCCAAGTTCATACTTACTCGATACCATGAAGGGAATATTTGGATCAACCAACCTATATAAATTATAGTTGGTCTAATCTATAGAATTATACGGCTACCAAGTAATGGATATGACATTCCCAAGATCAATCACCCATCAACTTGGATACAAATTTTGTGACATGGAGTGTCATGTTGACTTTGTGAAGCATTGGGGTGGAAATAAAACTAGAGGTCAAAACAATGACTCTAACCCACAAAATTCTTAAATAAAAACGGTGATATTTGTAATACGGTACAATTTACAAGGTACATTTGTAATAAAATTAATCTATATAAATTTCATAATGGAAATCCATTGTCTATGGTGGCCACTATTGAATTTAACGAGGGTGCATTCTCCACAACTTTGAGAAAGAATCCATATTCTATGAATCTAATTTTAGTGATATTTGACAAGACCATTAGAGTAAAATGAGAACTAGAAAATTGGAGATGTTTTGAAGGCTAAATGTAGCATACAACCCCACATATTTACAAAAATTATGTAGATGTAGCTAAGGAAACACCCTCGTATCATGTATTACCAGCTTCCCATCAAAGACCTCAATTTAAATTTTCCATCCCCAGTGCATTGACCAACCAAGCAATAATATTAGAATAATTAACACATAAAACCAACATTCAAATGGAGAATCCTCAAGTGTACTTGCTAAATGTTTTGGATCTAATTTTGTATATTTTCCAAACTCCCCCTTCTTTAGGAAAAATAAGGATTTGAGGGCGTGGTATATATTGGAGGTCCTAATGTCTATTCGAATAGGCCTATGAGTCAACCAAATGTAGAACAGTTAGTTGATTGCGAAGCTCAATCAACTACATTGTTGGTTTGATTAATCAACTACACTGTTGGTTTGATTGACCAATCAAAGTAGTTACACCTACCTTCACTACTACAATTGCATAAAGAAACATGAATATGAGATGTAATGAAGTTGTGATCTATAAAATATAATAAATACTACTAAATGTTGGTTCCACTATTGCTTTTCTCCTCTTCCTCCTTCTATGTATGCATGCTTGTGTATTACATGTATATTACGTTTTATGTGGTATGGCTATGTGACTGCACTACTATTAACCTATATTGTGTAATCTCATAGATTACAACATATTGCAATCTTGATTGAAATATATAGTATGTAGGTTTTTTTGGATAGTCATATATCTACCTTTAGGATAAGCTTGTGGATAAACTAATAAAAAATGAATGCTTATTCAAACCATCCCTTTTGTAACTTCAATGCCTTGACTTTTATTGATATTTTGTAGGATGTCCCCTTTTGACATCAGAGATGTACTTTTGATGTATACTACCATTTTTATCATCTCATGGTCCATAATTGGGTCCAATTAGATTTCTATAGATGGACCATTTTGTGAATGGGTATATAACATGTATAAAACAAGAGTTAACATTACCATGTATAAAAACTTTANTATTTGTTTTTTCTTAAAGAGAAAACACCGTTGTTGGTTTTCACTTGTGCTCTACCATATGGTTCCTTAGATATGATTTTACCAAGAGGAGATATTGTTTTATATTTATTTATATAGGCATATACTTGCCTTAGGAGAGGTTTTCAAGTAAATATCTATCCTAGATGCCTCAATGGAGGTTTCCATCATAGGAATTCTTTTATTGTTTTTTCTTCTCTTCTTACGTGAGGTTATTAGTCTAATTTATAATTATTGTTGCTTTCAGTTATATCTATTTGTTGACCCTAAATCTTGAAGGTAAACTCCACTATTGATATAGGATTTTTGTAAAACATTGATATTTTTTCCATTGACCAAAATAGCCATTCGTTCTTCATATATGGTATTGATATTAAGTAAAAAAATTCCATAATATGTAGCAACATGATAAGGTCCTAACCACATTCCACTCAATTTACCCTTAAGTCTTTGAGTCATAAATTAGGGCCTAATATCGTACTTTGTATTTTTTCTTGATATACATATCTTTCCACATTGTTCTTTGTTGTTGGACTATGTTAGTGTGGAATAAGGCTTACTTTATATACTCATGAAATGCATTTAGTTAATTCAACCTCTCATGTTGTTATTTAGAGATATTTAGCATTAAATCCAAAGTTGTCTTTAGTGTATGGATTTGAGTTGTAATTCGGAGCATGATTTTGTTTCCATAAACCAACTCATATAATGTATTTATATTTTAGTTGTCTTCTAGGTGGCATTGAATTTCCATACAAATTTTGTCAATATGTTTTCCCAATATTTTCTATGTTCTTTCACTTTTTTGTTAGAATATTCTCCAATGCTTCATTTGTTACCTCTACTTTTTCGGTTTCTTGAGGGTGATAGGTAGCTAATTTCTTATGATGAATTTTGAATAGACCCTTGATATTCTCCTTGATATTAGAAGTAAACTAAGTTCCTTGATCTATTATAATCTTTGTCTACACTCCAAAAGTTGCAAAAATGTTTTCATGGAGAAATTCTACTATCTTTTTTTATTTGGCATTTTTCATTGACTTTACCTCTACCCATTTTTCCAAGCATTCTACAAAAGCTAGTATATGATCCTTTTTATTGGATGGTGGATCAATAGGTCCTATAATGTATAGACCCCATTTTTGAAAGGGATACATTGATACTTGTAGTTGCATCTCGTCCCCTCTTGTATGCTTCCCATTTCTTTTGAATTCATCACAATGTGATACATATTCGTCTATGTCTCTATGAAGGGTTGTCCAATAGTATCCGACTTGTAAAAATTTGAAAGTTGTCCTCTTCAAACCAAAGTGATCCCCACTAGGTATTTCATTTGCATTCAATATGTTATGTACTTAATCGTCTATAATGCAAGGATGGAGTACTTGGTCTAGTCCAAATTTGAATAGGTATCCTTTGATCCATGTTTAGGTGGAAAATTTTATCACAATAGTGCAACATTATATGTATTCAAATTTTTGAGGAAACTCACATGTAGATAGATATTTTTCTATATTAGAGAACCATACGGTTGGCACTGATATTGCAAAAATGTTCTTATATATATAAAGAATCATCAATAGCTTCCTAATCTTCACTGATGGTTAGTTTAGACAAGATACTTGGAACAACATTCCATTTCCCTTATTTATAAAATATAATCTAGTGAAATTCTTGTAACAACAAAAACAATCTAAAGACCCCTGGATTCACATATATATTGTTTATTAAATATATGATGCTTGAATGGTTAGTATGTGCAAATAAAAGATATCTTGAGATGTAATGTCTAAACAACAAAAATAATTGTTTTAGTCGCTTTGTAATTAAAATCTACTTTTGACATGTTTTTATAGATGTAAAAGATGGTACATGAAATTTTAATCATTTATATCCAATGAATGCACCTTGCTCCTTTAGTAGTTGTAGCACCTTGTCAACATGTCGAACATGATCGTCCCAAGACTTGCTATAGAGTAGTATATCATCAAAAAATACAAACACAAATTTTCGAAGGAAGGGCTTGAAAATGGAATTCATCAACCCTTGGAATGTGGAAGGTGCATTCGTAAGGCCAAAAGGCATGACCAAAAATTCATAATGGACTTCATGAGTTCATAATGTTGTTTTTCATATATTTTCTTCTTTCATTTTAATCTGATGATACCCTAAACGAAGATCCAAATTTGTGAAATAGATTGCTCCATGTAGTTCATCTAACAATTCATCAATGACGATAATGTGAAACTTATCTTTAAGAATGATCTTGTTGATATCTCTATAATCTAGACACATATGTCATGAGTCCTCTTTCTTGAGTACCATTACCGCCAATGTAGAGTAAGAACTTTGGCTAGGTATAATAATGCCATCCTCTAACATTTCTTCAACCATACGCTCAATTTCACTCTTTTGGGCATAAGGGTATGTGTAAGACCTGATGTTAGGAGGAACACTCCCAGGAATTAGGTGAATATTATGATCATAATTTCGAGTGGGTGGAAGACCTCTGAGAATATCTTCAAATACTTTGGGATTCTTATCAATGATCCATTGGAGATCTGGGGGAATATATGGTATAGATGTTTGAACATATAGTGAGCATAGTTGTACAATTACACCCAGATGCCCCTTTTTCAATAATTCCTTCATGCCATTAGAGCTTATCACCTTACTGGGTTTCTCTGTGATACCCCTTAACTCAATTTCCTTTCCTTCCAATGAAAATTTCATGAAAAGTTCTTGAAAATTAAAATTCGTTGTTCCCAATGATTGTAACCAGCAAACTCCTAGTACGATATCAAGACCACTCATGGGTATATAAATCATTGGACTATTCATTACATATTCCTCCATAGTAAGATTGATCTTATCGAATTTTTCTGAGCAATTGATAGTTCCTCCATTTTCAATCATTACTTTAAACTTTGGCACTGGATATATAAAGCAATTGAGAGATTTGGATATTTTATAGTGAATGAAATTATGAGTACTACCCGAATCATTTAGGACTATTACATTTTTATTTTTGATATATCCTTTGATACTGAGGGTTTGAGGATTTAATTCCAGCCAATGCATTACATGATATCGTGGGAATCAACTCTTCAGAAGAAATATCTTCTATGTTTTTTTATAGCAATATTTGTCTCACCCCATGCAACTTGCTTAGAAGGCCTTTTCCATTTTCCTATGCAGACTTGAAGTCCCTTTTTACAATTCCCAAAGATAAGAATAATATTTTTCCACATATACGCGCCCTAACAACTATACAACATGCGTATACGTAGGTTGCACCATTATAACCCACGTACATCAGGTTTTTTTCCCAAAATTAAAAAATAGTGTCGGGTTTCCATGTCACGTCATGAGATCCATGATCCTTGACCTTCCATATAGTAGAAACATTCTAACTCGTCCCTTTAGTTCCATTTTAAGGATATAAATGGGCCATATCCAAGCTGTCGAAAAGGGGAGAAGAATTCAACTTTGAGAGAAAAGTTACTCTGGATAAATTATTCACTTCATATTAAGTCTGCATCCCTTTGTCCTTTTAAGTATGAACACATTGTTCATCCCCCAAGCTCTTCCCTATTTGATGGATAATATCATTGTCTCTCTTAAATGAGATTTCCTTTGGTGGAGGCCCAACTGGAAGGGACTTAGTTTCTCAGTTATGATACATTTCGACAGAAAATTTTATCATTCATACACTTATGTTGTTCATATTTTAATAGAAATACTCTTTTCTCGTCCAATTAATGTCTTGCAAATATTTGAATTTTTATTCCGTGGACATATTTGTTATGAATATTGATGGATTATTCTATTATATGAACTAACTTTATATATTATCACCATATGCTTGTGTATCTTGGTTATTGAGGACAAGTTGCAGGTATATAGCTTTGAGTCAAGTGCTCAATGGTGGACTTCATCGAATGTTTGGATGAGGTAGGATCTTTATCTTGTCTTGTTAGCATTATTTTTTATATAGCATACTTGAGATTAGAGTTGATTTTTATGGTCATTTTCGTCTATTGTGGTTTACCCCATGCCATAGAGTGATTTTCCTTGTAACATGTTTTCAACTTGAAATGGTTCTTTTTCTTGTTCTTCTTCTTCTTCCTGTTCACAATACATGTAGAAAAATTTCTTATCACCACACTTATGTCCCTTACTATACTTTCTATCACAATTAAAGCATAAACATTTTTCTTTTCTTTCCTCCCATTGTTGAGGTGTCAGCCTTGTAGGTTGAGGTGTTTTAGAAGAAGGAACATTATTCTCTCTATAGATGTTAGGAGTGGTCCTTCTAGTAGCCATAGCCATATTTTTACTTTCAACATTTATCACTACCCTGAATGCATTCTCCAATGATTTGGGATCCCAAAGGAGAACCTCATGTTGAGTGTTATCCTTTAAAGTTCCTGTGAATACATCAATCAATTGCTCATATGGAATATCTATTACTTTTATATTCAATCTTTGGAAGTTCTCAATATTCTCTGCAACTAAACCCTTTTGATTGAGATTTATCAATTGTCTAAAGAAGGTATTGCTCCTTGTATCCTCATAGTGTGTTATCATTTCTTCCGTGAAAATTTTCCAAGTGACAAGTGATTTGTGAGAACAAAGCCATTGATACCACACAAAATGATTGGGCTCTAAATATAAAGAAGTAATTCATACCTTTTGTGTATGTGCCACATCATGTATATCAAAGAACTGCTCCATCTAAAGTATCCATGTGATTGGATCCTTGCCATCAAACTTCCTCATATCGATCTTAGGAAAGTGGTTGGTCTTCAACCCAAAGTTGCAGTTTCTCCAGTCTTGATTCATATTCCTTGTGTCCTCATCATGAATTTCATGGGATACATTTTCACTTTCAGGTGGCCTCTCTATTAGGAAATTTTTCAATCCTTCCATGGTCTCCCTTTTTAAACCATCCATTTAAGTATCCAGTATTGCTTCCAACATAGCTTCAGTTGAATCCATCATCCCTTGTAGTTCATCTTTTGTTACTTTTTTATTTTGTAAATCATTTATGTCCCCGCGCATTTCTTCACCTTCATCAAGAGTCCAAGTAGGACTTTCTGGAGGATTATTTGGTGTAGAAGTTCCTTTTTTGGTGGCATGTTGGCCAAGTATCACTTTTAAACATTGATTTCGAGGTGGTTTTGCTAGACGATATTTCTTCTGCTGTATCTCCAAAATTTCGGTCCTTCTAGGTCTGAAAAAAATCATTTTGTATTTATATGATAAGTCTTCTCTAAAATTCCACATGTCTGATCAAAATTGGATGTGCCAAGTGAAATTTATGGTAACTTCTTGTTGTTTTTTTTCCCTTTCAGGAGAGCATACTTGTAAAGTATTCCAAGAGCACAATATATGATATTTGATTATGAAACTTGCAGAAAACCTACTATATAGTTTCCATTGTCCAATGCAACTGGTCTCACTTTATTTGGATACTCATTGAAGAAGATAGCACTGTTTCACCTGGAACACTTGTTTGAGACTAGTTAATATGACTATTAAGACACCCTATCTTACATAGGGTGTATCTACAAAAGTAGGATGATCCAGAAGATTAAATTTTTATCACAACTACCTTGATATTTTCTGTGAATAGCCTCCAGGTTTAAGGGTCTTAAACGTCACAGAAACAATTTTATAGTGAAAATTATGCGATGACTAAATTCGAGATGATTCTAGAACCCTATCTTACATAGGTTATATATCTGAAAGTATAAGTCCTCGAGAGATACAATTTTACCCCCACATACCTTGATCCATCTGATAAATATTCTTCAAGGGGTTCCTTATAAAATGTTGTAGAAAAAATGTTATAGAAAAATTTCCAAGGTGTCTTAGATACAACAGCGAAACCCCAAATACCTTGAGCTTTGATACCAAATGTGAAGAACCAAATATCAAAATAGCATAAAAAAACCTCAGAATAAGTACTCAACTCCTTGACAAAGAGATAATTTCAGATAATAAGCCTCTTCGAGGGGGAAACCTCCTTATACACCACATAAATTTCCAAATATAAGATGGTTCCAAATAAAAAGGTATCCTTGGTATATATAGGAGACTAGGAGGTACATTTACAACTAATGGACGAAGCCAAAATAAATAAGATAACATTACTAATGTAATATGCCCCAATTAAGGGGTAACGTACCACTATTTAGGGATTAAAAGTATGTCCCTATTGTTTCACCCCACCTTGATTCTTTGGACATTAGCTTCTATAATAAGGACTCCCACATTCCCCAAATTATAGACTTGTTTGATCCTATGCCCTTTATCTTCCACCATTGTATCAACCTTTCCATGGGTTCCTCCCCAATAGGGATGACTATTTTGTCTTTCTGGAGGGGATCCAAAATTGACACTAGAAATCCTCATTGTATTTCTTCATCTTCCAAAAAATCCATACTAACGCCCCCAAATTTGATAGCCTTATCTTGGTAGGATCACTTCACTATTTTCTCTAGATGCTTTTGTTGATCCTTCATATCAATTGTCTTTTGGACCTGTTTGGCCAAACTTGTCAGTGTTTCCATGGTTGTGGGTTTCCACATGGCCACTTCTGCTCTAACCAAAGGTTTAAGCCAATGTAAGAGTCTTTCATCTTTTCATTTATCATATTCCATATAGTTCAGGTGATGGACCAATGCATAAAACTATGCCTCGTATGTTTCTATTGGTCTACCATTTTTCCTCAATACATGGAAGGCTCTTATAATGATCTCTCGTTATGGAAGGCTCATAGATCTATTGCTATGTTGTGATGTGGACTTTTCATTCATGTTGTTGTCACTTGAGTAGATTTATACTAGTCCAACAAAGGGTGTTGTGGAGAATACGCTGAGCTAATTAAAAACATATAAGTAACATGATCAAAACTAACTTTGGGATGAAGTTGCTTGAAGGAGGGGTGTATGTCATGCCCCATATTATTATTAACATATAAATAAATAATAATAATAATAGTGGAATATAACACTTATCCTAAAGTGTTCATAATAAGTACTTATATAAATTAATAATAATAAAGAAGTATATAATAATTATATTAAAAGGGGTCCATAATGGTTCATTGCAATAAGTACTTATTATGGATATTAGGGTAATTAAAGAGAATGGTAAAATAAGTAACTGTGAGTAATGGATAAACCCTAAATTATAATAAATAATGGAATAATGGACCCTAGGGAGTGGGTTCTTTACCAAAGATGGAATCTATATAAAGAGGGAAAAAGGATGAGAAAATTTCATCTCTCTCTCTCTCTCTCTCTCTCTCTCTCTCTCTCTCTCTCTCTCTCTCTCTCGGGTACATCTCTCCTTGGATGAAGCTAAAGAGAGGGTAAGGATAAAGATTCATTGGCATGGTAGTAGATTGAATGCTTGAAGGTGGCCTTTCTACTCAATCTTTAGTACCAGCTCACCCCCGAGCCTTCAATCTACTACCTTGTCAGTGAATATTATTCTTACCCTCTCTTTAGCTTCAACCAAGGAGAGATGTTCCCAAGAGAGAGATGTCCTTTTTCCAATCCTTTTTCCATATTTATATAAAGTCCATCCATGGTAAAGAACCAAATCCCTAGGGTCCATTATTCCATTATTTATTATAAGGTTTTATCCAGTACCCATGGTTACTTATTTTACCATTCTCTTTAACTACCCTCATATCCATAATAAGTACTTATTGTAATGAGCCATTATTCCCCCCCTTTACTATAATTATTATATACTTATTTATACTTATTTATTTATATAAGTACTTATTATGACCAATTTAGGATAATTGTTATATTCCACTATTATTATTATCTATTTATATGTTAATAATAATATGGGGCATGACATACACCCGTCCTTCAAGGAAATTCGTCCCAAAGTTGGTTTTGATTATGTTACTTATATGTTTTGAATGAGGTATTTTATTTCTAACAATTTATCTATGCAGTTTTGAATGGGAATAATACTTCTCCGCAGTTTTACCTTTTTTTACGAGAATAATATCTACAATTCATGTGATTGATGTGAACCATAATGCTTCTCTATGGTTTTCATCTCTCGGTGAGGGGAAATCCTCTGTGTTTTTCAGAATTCTCTCCGTAATTTTGAATAATTTTTAGTTCTGGCTTCCTCTACTCGTTGAGCACTTGGGCGCATGTTCATAAATTAGTTATGGCTTCTTCAACCAGAGCACCTGGACACATGAAATCAGGTGAGTCACTTTTTACATTGATTCAATTTTAATTTAATATATATTTATAATCTAGTAATGTGTGAAAATTAAAGAAATATAAATATTTTATTTTTATTTTATTTTTTTAAGTTTAATAAGTAAAAGTTGATTTGAGAGATAATAATTTGTATTATTATTATGAATTAAAAAAATTTACTTTCCATTTTTAAATTCAATCCAAAATAATAATTGTTACTTTTTTTCTCTTCTTTTCAATATGAGCACTCCACCACCTATTCCAAAAACTCATCCTATTGGGGGCAGACCCAAAAAATCACCCTGGAGATCCGTTAAAATTATGTGGAATCATTAGAAAAAAGGATAGAAGAGAGATATTCCAAAATCCAAATAGAGTTAGAATCATTAGAAAAAAGGAGTGAAGAAAGAGACATAAAACTCCAAATAGAGCTAGAGACAATGCTTGATAAAAAAATTAGACTCTTCAAAGATACCATTCAAAATCAAATAGAGGATAGATTCTTAGGGTTCAAGAGTGAATTGCAGACAATGAAGGATAGGATTCAAGAAATATAAAAACATAAACAATTAACCCAAGAATGAGAGGCTGAAGAAAATCAGAACTTCAGAGATAGGATTAAAGAGCTAGAAGAAAAACTAACCAACAATTTGACCTTTAGTAATATGGAAAACAAATTGGATATCAAACCCATCAAAGAGGAAATAAATAAGCTAATCGAACTTGACCATGAACGTAGTAAAAGAGCTTTGAACCTCATATTTTTTGGTATAAAGGAATAACAGGAGGATACACTAGCAATAGTAAAAGAATAAATAAATAATAAATCACAAATTGATACAAATTACCTCATAGAAGCAAAGAGGATAGGAAAAATAATTAATCACAAAGATAGGTTGATCTGTGTCAAAGTAAGTTGTAATGATAATAAATATAGAATACTTATTAAATATTTGAGCTTAAAAGGGTCAGGAATATTTATAAATGAAGACCTCATTCCCGAATACCAAGTTGAATTAAGGAAGGAAGTTTAAAAGGTAAGAGAAGTCAGGAAAGAAGGAAAATGGGAAACAATTAGAAATAGAAAAGATATTGTTAGGGATAGAGACTAGAAGGGTAATAATAAATAGGAATTTGGGAGACTTAGGATCCTTTTTTGGAACTATCGTGGCTTTCCATGACGCAAAGGTCCTATGATAAGTTGGATCCTGTGTGATATTGACATTATTTTTCTAGTTTAAACTTGAGAGCATGAAGAGTCTAAGGTCCCTAACATAGAAGGATTTGTCTTGTGGTAGGCATGGAAAAAAAAATCCCATTGTAGAGGGACATGAGGCATATCTTATTATATTAAAAAGATAGTTTCTCCTCACATTCAACTTCATATAATCGACCCTCTCAATCAGTACGTGTTGGGATCACGATTTGGTTGTTTTATGATGATGATTGAATCCTTTTTGTACTGGTATTATATGTGTATTTAACCATTTTGAAGAAGTTTTGAAGGATTTTATATCAATTTGTCATAGCTTTATTCCAGGTATGTGCAATTGATGTTTTGTGATGGTTTTGAGTTTAATTCAGTTCGATTTAATGATTATGAGAAACTAATGCGCGATTTGTGTGTCACAGGGAAAATTCACAATGCGTTTTTCCATCCAGTAGCTCGTTCGACACTCCATCTAGCACTGCATCTAACACTTGGAGCGTGGGAGAGTTGGTGGTTTTTATATTAGCGGCTTGTGTTGGGTGAATCAACGACATGGGTTTTGTTCACACTCGTGGCCTCCAACTACTGAGCTATTGACATCTCATATTAAGCAATTATGTTGATCGTTGAGTAGCTCGTTCGGTTTCTAGAAGCCAAAGACAATTATAATGTATTTAATGGAATTTGCCATTTTTAGAGGAGATCAACCCTTCCAATGGTCGACCTCTAGAATTGTAATCATTATAAATACCAGAGCAGTGGTCAGACAAAGTGTCAAGAATTGTTAGAATAATTTTTTTGTGTAACTCAAGACATTTCCGCAAACTTGTGCTAGATTGCGTTTTTTTAATTTAATGCCAGAACTGTGTTGATTTAGCTCACGATTTGTTGTTGAGGAGTATCTACGACCTGTTGGGGGCCCACCAGTGGTTTGGGCGAATACTTAGATAGATATCTTGTATATTTTAGTTGTGCAATTATCATTTCCTTCATTCAATGTTATATGTGTTTTTATCATTTTACATGGTGTGTGTTTGTTGTTCATCAATTAATTGTTTAAATTTCTTTTTTGCAGGTTGCTTGTAGGAGATAGTTGTTAATATGATGTGTCTTTTAATCATTAGTAAATAGCTTGAAAGATTCTAACCTTGTTGTGTGTTAAATGTTGAAGTTAATTCCTGTAGGCTAAAACAGAGTAGCTAGAACATAATATTAATTTAATACAGAGCACAGAGTTTCTTTGACGAAGTTTCGATGGATTAATAGTTGCGAGTTTTGATCATTTAATTCTCATTTTTAATCATGCTTTCCTGGATCTAGTTTTCTTATCAATTTTGTTGTAGTATGTTAAGGTAGAAGTAGAAATTGAATTATGTTTTTATAAGCATTTTTGCAATCCGAGTTTTAAATAATAGGATTAACTTAGTTTAAATTATGTAATTTCCATTCTAGATTTAAATTGCAATTTTAATTAGAAGTGTGAGTTTTAGTTAAGATTTTAGTTACGAGTTTCTAACCATGTGAATTTTATTAAGTTAGCATAAGAGTGCATTTGAATTAAGTAGAATAATGGTTTCTTATCATTGATGATTGATATATAAATTGAGAGATCACATGGATTTTCAGGATTGTTGATATTTCTTCTATGATGGCTAAGCTCTCGTTAGATTGCTTGATTCATACTTTTCAATTCTCCATAGAAGTTAATATTGAATTTATTCCTCTTGAGATATCACTAATCGTTAGATGCCATTGTGAGCTTATAAGACACCGAAGACATAATCATCATATTTGAAGTTTCCTAATATTGTAGATCAAGATTAGTTGTTGATGAATCTTTGAATAATGTCATGATGCTTTTAATTAAATAGGTTAAGATTTCCCTTTGCAGATTAGAAGTAATTATGTGTTTTATCTTAATAATAGAGTTCACTTGCTGAATAGTTTTGATTAGTTACCTGTTGAGTAGTTTTGATTAGTTTACTTGCTGAATAAGTTTTAATAGGTTAGTTGTTTGACTGTTTACTTGCTTACTTGCTGCTGCTCATTGATTTCAATCGATTGATTAGATTAATTTGTTTATGTTATTGCTCATTAAGTTGAATAGATTAAATAGATGACTTTCTTTTTCTCATTAGATTAAATAGGTTAACTTGTTCAAAGTAGGGTTTTCATTTGCTTCTTTAGGAACAATCCATCGATCCATTATTTAAAAGTTGCTTAGGGTAAATAGTTCAAGTTCCTTGATAGGGTTTTCTCATTGATAGTCTTTGCTTAAGTAGATTAACCCTCAGAAACACCATCTCCTTAGTTAGATTAATTTCCTCTAGCTTTTCTTCCTTGGCACATATAGCGCTATAACTCTAATTTTACTTACCCAAGTTGACAATTTAATTAAGGGAATTAGTGCATATAGAACACCCATCATTTTTGGTGTCGTTGTCGGGGATTTGTCTTAAGGTAGGAAATAATTAGGATATAGATCATTTCTGAACCTTAGCATTAGTTTGGTGGCAAGGGAACTTTAAGATGAGAGGTAAGAGCCTGGGCATCTATTATAGCAGGTTCCCCCAAACCCAATGATAGTTTTTCTTTTTGTTTGCTTTCATGAACAGACCTCGGGACCCAAAGGTAGATACATTAAATCCAAATCAAAACTTTTGACCAAGGTTCCTTCCGACCTTTTCGAGGGAAGAAGCATCCCACTCATAAAATCCATAAACCGATACCAAAAAGCAGGAGCTAGCTCAACCCAAAGAGCTAAAGTAGTCTCTGAAGAGACCAAAACAGGGATCACTATAGAACAAAAAATTGAAGAATCAATAATAATGGGACAGGAGGAAAGACCACTCGAGCCTTCCATAGAACCAACTAACAAAAATTTTTTTTTCTTACCACCATCAAGAGATCCTAACTTTGTAGACATCATAGACCCTGAACAAGTGAATACTTTGTTTGGTAGTTCAACCAACATAATTGTTTCTCATATTGAAATAGAAACTTTTGCACCAATAATCTCAACCGGCTCGAGTAGAGTCCCATACATCCAAGCAGTCAAACGACCTTCCCATCATAGGGATACCTTTATTAGACAAGAACCTTGGGATACTTTGTTCTCTTCAAGGATAAAACCACATCGGTACTCTCTTTTTGGAAACCAAACCAGTATGGATGATTAGGAGGATCACAACAATGTAAGACATGAGGAGGGATAAGAAGATGGAAACCAAACCGAAACCACCGTTGGGTTTCCAATTTTGGACACCACACATAATGTCAATATGAAAAGAATTCCCTTCTCAAAACTGCCCACCTTTTACGGTAAAATCAATGAAGACCTAGATACCTTCCTATTTGAGTTCAACATCTTGTGTAGGAGCTACAACTACTTACAAGATGCCCAAAAACTAAAACTCTTTCTAGCCACCCTCAAGGACTCTGCACTAAGATGGTTCATGGGGTTGGGAGAATCCAGTATTAGGTCTTGGGAAGCCATGAAATATATATTTCTTAAGAAGTACCAATATTACTGCAAATCCAAGGATTCTTGTAATGATATTTTCAATCCAACAGTAAGAGGGTGATAATATCGAGGATTATATGGAACGGTTTTCTTATATCTCACATAAATCAAAATACCATGATATTCCAGATGATGTAGTTATGGATCTTTTCCTTAAGGGGATTTCAGAATAATACCTAGAGATACTTAACCTGATGGCATTAGGTGAAATCTCCCATAAACCATTTTCTGAAATCTGTGAAATGTGTAAGAATTACTTGAGGAGTAGAGCTAAAACAGGGAAGAATGTTCGGGATCCTTATAGTAGAAACTTAAAACCAGTTAGTTATGGCTGTATCACAAGGGTAGAGATAGGGAACCTTTTAGAGAACTTCAAAATAGACATCTTAAGAACAATAGGTTCCTAGTTGGACACCCTAAAGATTAAAAAGAAATAGGAGGAGGAAAATGCAGCAATGAGCATATTTTTCACAAGATGTAGGAGGAAGCATTCCTCAAGGGAATCCCCATTAGATAACATTTCAGTTTGTGGCTTCTGCATGGAAGACCACTCAATTGAAAAATGTCCATCATTTCCCAGTTTGTTAGCCATATATATAAGTGGGGATCCTGGGGAGTCCTCTTATGCACCTAGGAGGCCATGGCATCCTAGGCATCATCCTACATACTCAGATCTACAACCTCAAGTTCCACCCTATCATCAACAACCACAACAGTGGAACTCACCGAGTTAGAAAAACTAGTCTACATAGAATCGCCATCCTTGGCTTGAAGGATGGAGAGGAGGGAATAACCAAGGGAACCCTCAAGCTCCACCTATCCCTATTCCCAACCATCCTTACCCTCATTTTCCACCGAACATCCTGAAGCTTCTTCAAGGTTTTGTTTCGCCACCTTTACCTCCTATTCCACAACAATATCAGAATGCAAGCTCTCCAAGACCAAC
>JASDQU010029626.1:5831-28954 GCA_032191745.1 Picea mariana | reverse complement strand
CTTATGGTTTGCATGTAGCCGACTCGGGAGAGTCTTTTCCTATATAAGGATGTAATCCGTCTTCGTTTAATATCAAGAAGTGAGCGTAGCCTCACCGTGTTTGTTTGCCTCGCATATTTTATCTGTAATTGCAAATGTGGAAAACACAATTACACAGAATATAAAAGATACAGAGATTTACGTGGTTCACCCAAACATTGGGCTACATCCACCAAGAAGAGGTATCATTTGTTTATTTATTCAAATCATGGAGATTACAAGAGCTCACTCCCACTCCTTGTATGCCTCTATGGGCTTACATAAATTTATATACATTTAAACATGAAACTGATTATTAAATGCAATCCTATCAATATTCTAACTTGGTCTCAATAGTTACAACCAACACTGAATAATAAGATCTCAATTCTATTCATGGAATTTGTTGTCACCGTTTAACATAGAACATTTATGGGATATTGTGTTGAATGGTTTTGAAAAACTGAAGCCTCAAATTAGGAAGCCTATGAGACCATGATTAAAGATAAGAATGATCATCTCATAGAAAATCAGAAGGATGATGCAACAACATTGTTTCTCATTCAACAAGGCTGGGATGAGAGCATTATTTCCAAATTTGCAGCAACAACCAATTCCAAAGAAGTTTGAGACATTCTTGAGATGACATATGGTGAAAATGGGAGAAACATCGATCAGTGTCAAAATGATCCACATAGTATTGTAGTTGTTGATGAAGAAAATGCTAAAGAAAAAGAAAATAAATAAGATATGGAGACTATAATTGTCCTAAACATTGTAGAGAAATTTGTTGAGAAAATTGCGTAAGAAAAAGATGACTTTGTGCGATGCAGAGCATAAACATGGTAAATAAAGTGAAGCCCAGTATGTAGATACACATGTGGATGATAAAATCAAAGTTGAAGATGAAGATGAAACTACCCTTAGAACAGTAGCAAAATATGAAGAGAATCTAGCCTTGAAAGTTGTTGAAGACATACATGAGGCTATAGTGAATGTTGAATTTTATGTTGAATTAACATTTCTTAAGGAATGACTTGCAAAGCCCAAGTATGAAAGTGGTTATGGAAAAGTTTCCATAACTGTGGCAAAAGAAAGAATAGAAAAAATGAAGGCAACCATCTAAATTAAAGTTATTTCAGCAGTTGAAGAGGAGATTAAAGAAAATTAAGATGTTTTTTTATCTTATAGAATTTGATAAAAGTGTTTAATTAGCAACAAAGAAAGTACAAGAACATGCAAAAGAAAAACTAGATTTAAAAGACAAACATGATGAAGAAATATTGAAGAAGATGACCAGAGTAACACTGAAGTTGAAAAACGTTTTTCATGTGAGACGAAGTAACTCTAGGCTTCTTAAACAACTATAGTGAGTAGAAGTAGCTCTAGGCTTCTTTATGTGTTTCCATGAAGTGTGTCAACAAGTACCATACCAATCTATCTTAGAAAAAAATTGAATATTAATGTTATAAAATGTGGAAGATGATCATTTGACGATCGCGGAGGTTCTTTATATACAAGTACTCGCACTGTTTCCGTCAAGGCACTCTTTCAGTGAAGGACTCTTACCCAATACCATTAAGATGGGAAATGGCAATGTTCACATATTGTAATAGGAGCAAGCTTCCCGTTAGCATATTTCTTTATGAACATTTTTTTACCTTGTAAAGTCCATATTGGCCTTCATTATGAGCGAGCTTCCTAATTAGCATGACAATATTTTCTACCTTTATTAAGGGACTCTACTCAAAATAAAATTTCCAAGCAAAAACATTGTAAAACGAAGTTCCAAATAGATTGTCTCAAGAAGGCAATCGAAGTAACATAGAGACATTGCTATATGTCAATCTATGCTACCTACTAAAATTCTGTTTAAAATGAAAGACACTATAGAAGCGAAGTGCACGGATCGTTACTAGAAGTATTACAAAGAATCATGATTTATTTGTTAAAGACCACATGAGGAGCGAAGGATAGAAAAACATAAAAAATAGTTATTACAATATTCATGCAAGTATCTAGTAAAATTTAAGTATACTACACAGTATTAACATCTAAACATTCTTGTAAAACGTTCTTTGTGTTTTGTTTGCCTCCACAAAAATATCCCAACTTATCTTCCTATGTTTGGAATGTTGGAGCTATTATCATTCCACTCCATTCCTTTGCGTTTAGTAGAATCCGCCCGGCTTGCCAACAAATGTCTGCTTTCCTCCGAAATGGAAATAGAAGCCTTATCCTCATCACTGAGGGCCTCTCTGAGCTCTGTCACTACCTCTCTCACACTCGGCCTAGAAGACGGTAGAGTCTGAACACATCTCATGGCTACTTTGACAACACGAATCATGGATTTCATGTCGTAACCTCCACACAACCTCTTGTCTAAGATTTCTATTATTTTGTCAGCATTTTCATCCATCTCCAGTAGATAAGGTGTCACCTGTAAATACCCCATACCAATACTTAATTTTAGCCTCTAGCAGAAGATGCACTACTAAATATTCCGTTGTGAGTGTTGTTAAATATTTATATTTTGATGATAAGATTCCTTACCCATCGAACGATGTTTACTTCCTCTTCAGGTCGTTTTATATCTATGGGTGGTCTACCACATATGATCTCTAACAAAACCACTCCAAAACCATACACATCACTTTTGTCCGTTAACATTTGAGTGTTGAAATATCTGTGAAAGTTTGTCACAAACAAAAAATTAGCAAATCCAGTACTGTGGAAAAATTAAATGTACTCTTAATGAAGAGTATTGCAAAGAGAGTAAGTTATATATACTCTGGATCGAGGTATCCGAATGTTCCTTTCACTGCAGTGGTAACATGAGTAGCCTCCCCATCAATTGTCATCCTTGAAAGACCAAAATCGCCCAATTTTCCATTCAAATTGTTGTCTAATAGAATATTGGCCGTCTTGATGTCTCTGTGTATTATCTTTGGAATGCAATCCACGTGCAGGTATTCCAGACCTTTGCATAAAAATCCAGGTGGATTACATTAGATATACAGTTAGTTAGTTAGTTACCTGTTGATTTACTTTATTGATTTACTCCTATTTTACTGAATACTGAAAACAACAGGCTTTTAGATCATAATACCTGAATACCGAAAACAACAAGCTTTTAGATCATAATACATATTTATTGTATATTTAAATAATTAAGAAAAACAATAAGAGTTTAGATTAAGATGATGATGATTAACTTTCACTAAAACTGAATTGGTTTACCTAACCTTAAGAAGGTAAATGTTTACTTGCTATTCTTTAGAATTTTATTTCTGTACTAAAAAAAATTAAAAAAAACTTTCCAAAATTATACATAACAAGCTTTTAGATTATACATATGTACTGTACATCAAAATAATTAAGAAAAGCAACAAAGATTTAGATTATACATCAAAATAATTAAGAAAAATAGTTACCCTGGGCTGCATCTAAAGCTATTTTGAGCCTTCTTTTCCAATTTAGACCGGAATTTTCTGGGCTGGGACCTGGAAAAAAAAACAAGAACCAAATGCTTGTCAGTTACCTTGTCTATTTTATCTACTCAAAACAAACATATTTTGCAGCAATATAATTTACCATAAAGGTGATCTCTTAGGGACCCTCTTGACATGTGCTCGTAGATCAGCATAACTTCTTTGGTTTCGTTGCAGTAGCCCAATAAGGATACTAAGTTCCTATGATTGATTTTAGAAAGAAGATTAATCTGCTCATGAGATGATACATATGATAGTTAGGGTACATTCTTAGATTGGATACAAATTGTGATTAGATACAAATTGATGTCGTGAATGACCTCATTTAGGAACTCGTGGATTCCTTGTCGGGAGAATGATGAGAGCACTTTCACAGCGATAACATTTCCTTGGAGCAATTCACCAAAGAACACCGATCCAAATCCCCCTCGTCCAATCTCCCGACTAAAGTTTTGTGTGGCAGCTATCATCTCATCTAGAGTGAAGGAACGACACTTCTCTGGATTTGGCACCATAACCATTGAGCACTCTGCAAATAATTCATTAGTACAGATCTGGGTTTTCATATAAAAGTATTGTATTATATATTATAGAATTTCTAATATTGACCTCTATTAAAAAAAAGTTGTGTTGTTGTTTCCAACCCACCCCTTCTGATCGCTCCACCCTCTTCTTTTTTACAGAATATTTTCTGATACACAACCATACCCATTATCCACATTATCCACGCTAAAGCGATGATTAGAATTCCGCTGAGTGTTATTCCGAGGACAACCTTCATTTTATTCTTCCAAGCACAATCACTCTTATTCATGTTTCCTGATTCACTACAACACACCAAAGAACAATAATTAGCATTTTAACTTGATTAATTATTTTTAGCATTTTAACTAGATAGATTATTTTTTATGTGACAAATGTCTAATGTAGAAAATATGAAAATAAATTATGAACCTCAAAATCTAGTTTGTGTAGAAACATAAGAAATATAAAGTACGATATGATTACTTCGATTTCAACGAACAATTGAGAAGTCGCCCAGGAATTACACCGCTGAAATTAGTGTTTGTTCTATTTCTGTGTGACAATGAGTTCAAAAACATTGAATACAAAAGTTATTAATTAATTTTATTTAACTTTAAATAAAATCTAAAAAATAAGATAGAATAAAGAAAAAAGAGGAAACTACAATTCTTTAAGATTTTTAATAAGATTTTTAAGTTCACATAGCCACTCAACACTATCATTCAGGTTACTGTTTAAATTAAGTAGATAAATGAGAAGAGGGAAACTTACAGAGGGAAACATAGCCACTCAACAGTGCCATTCCGGTTATTGTTTTGTAACTCAACAGTAACATTTAGGTCATTGTTTTGTAAATCTCTGCATAGTAACCAAAGTAAATTTTGCTTTTCTCAATATGTATAGCAGCAAAAGAACACAATGAAAGTTTTGTTTGAAAAGAAATTTACGATGGTCCCTCCAAAATAAATTTTGCTTTTCTCAATACGTATAGTAGCAGCAAAAGAACACACAATGAAAGTTTTTCTTTTCGCGCTCCTACTGTATTGTTGTGTAACATGAAGTTCAAAAACATTGAGTACAAAATTTACTAATTAATTTTATTTAACTTTCAACGAAAATCTAAAAGAAAAAGTAGGAAAAAGAGAAAAGAGGAAAACTTACAGTTCTTTAAGATTTTTTTTATCACATACTCAACAGTATCATTCACGTAATTGTTTAAGATTAAGTAGATAAAACAGAAAAGAAGGGGAAGTTACAATTCTTTAAGATTTTCTAGATCACATAGCCACTCAACAGTATCATTCAGGTTTTTGTTTTGTAATGAGAGGTGAATGTTTTGTAAATATGTACATAGTAACCAAGTAAATTTTGCTTTTGTGAATATGTATTGAAACAAAAAAAACACACAAAATGAAAGTTTCGTTGAAAAGAAATTTACGATGGTCCCTCCCATCTCCAATTTCGCGCTCCTCTCTTTAAGCTGCAGGGAGTAACGTAAAATGGCCTGCTAATTTCAACACAAATAGGTAAATAGATAAATGCTGCACTTATGATTATTAAAAACATTTAGTATAAAATTTACTAAGTAAATAGGTAAATGCTCCACGTATGATTATTAAAAACATTTAGTACAAAATTTAATGAGTAATTCTATTTAGCTTTGCACACTAAAGAAAAGAGGAAGACGTACCTTTCTTGAAGTTTTACTGGATCAAATAGCCACTCAAGAGTACCATTCACGCTATTGTTTTGTAAATATCTGCATGGTAAGCAAAGTAAATTTTGGTTTTTGTGAAAATGTATAGAAATAGAAGAACCCACAAAATGAAAGTTTTGTTGAAAAGAAACTTACAGTCGCTCCAAGGAGGTTAAATTGGCCAAACTTGGCATTGGTCCCGTGAACTGATGATCGTGGAGTGACCTGCTAGTTTCAACACAAACAGGTAAATGCTGAAGATTATTGTCTGGTATAACATTCAAACAAATGGGTAACGGAAAAGCTGAACAAGAGTTATCTATTTCCATGGGAAAGACTTGTAAACAACCGATAATTTTAACAGCCATTGTTGTATTCTACGACTTTTCAGTTGGAGGATTTCTTCAAAACCCTAGTTAAAGGTAACAGAGGGAAAAACGGGAATTTTGATTGCACATTAACTAATGCAGTTAACTGTGCAAAATCGTGAAGCACCCTGATAAAATGGGAGATTAGAGTCAATGATAAAATGGGAGAGTAAAGAAAAATGATTGTAAACGCAAAGCTTCTATTGAATTCTTGAATTAATCAATCTCCTAATAATAAGATGACATAACTTATTTAGAGATTAATTTATATTTCTCAATATATTAATAAACATATTAAATAAGTAAGAATTATATATTCCAACAACACAACAAATCGATGGAATCGATGGAAACAAGAGTAAGAATATTATGGTGGCCTGTTACAATTTTATTCTATATGTTCCATGATTTCAACTGTAAACAAATCCAAAAATTACACTTACATTTCAGAAATTCTCTTTAACCCATAGCTGTTACCACAACCAATTCCGTTCCACGGTATCAAATAGCAAGGATTAAAAATCCAATCTTTTATGTCAAATCTCCTTTTCACAACGTACAGAGCTTCAACTGCAGTTTAAAAACTTCTTTAGACATTGATTTATAAAATCAGTAATTTAGTTATGAGAAATTTCTCAAGGGCAAGTCTTACTATCTTTTCGTTCTCGATATGCTGCCTGTTCCGGCCGATCTACCGAGTAACACTGGTCAGCGTTGATTGTTGGGAAAAGGATGGAGTTAGTGGCCTTCACCGGTTGAAAATTAATTGGTGCATGATCCCACGAATTATTATACTGTAGAACAGAATAATTTCGCGCCAAAGTAATGAGTAAATCCGGTGATGTCGCTGAGATGCCGTCGAATTTGTCCAGAGGATACCTACTTAATTAACAAATACAATTCAATCATTAAACCAAAAAAATCAAAAGTGTTCAACCCTACTGCATCAAAATTGGCTCACATATCAAGATTTAGCCTTATTACAAAGAAGATTTAAATTTATTACAATGGTTTTTTTAGTTATAATTTATTTTTTTAGCTTAAAAAAATGGATTCAGCATGTTGAAAAACTTCTAGAACACTGGAATTGTATAGAAATAATCACTTACAATTTCTCACCAGATTTCAAATAAATATCCCAAGAAAAAACCATTTCATAGAATCTTTAACCTAAAACTAAAAAAAATTCAAAATGTTTACCTAGCCATGGATTCATACATGCTATCTTGGAGCGGCTGGAGCCTCCTCAATTCGATACCAGAGATAAACGGAATAAACTGATCAGTCTCCCTATATTCATAGTAAAGTGGATCTACAACCGTGCCCGTTACTTTTTGCACAAACCTGCTATCCACTGTCTCAATAGAAAAAGCCAAGTTAGATACAATTGTTGGGATCCACTGAAATTTCCAACTACGAACCATAATCTTAAGAGGATATGGTCTACATCAGGGTCTACAACCAAATATGAAAAAAACAGGATATTATTAAAGGACGGTTCTAAAAAGTAGACTGAACGGAAATACTCCAACACTAAGCTCACTCATGAGTCTTTTATTCAAGTTAGAATGTTCCGTTACATACCTGGTTGAGCAGCAATCACACCGAATAAACTTAAGAGCACCCCTACTGGGGCTATCCAACAGCCCCATTTGCCATAACGAGTTTTGTCCATAGGTCCACCAATTTTTTATAAAGTGCTTCCGCAGCAGTAGATTGGAAGCGGAAGGATTCAGACAGATGCCTGCTTGAAGTGGAAGTGTTATTAGCATATGCTTTTCGGCTCAGCTTCTCTCCCAACTCTATTGCTATCACTCCTCTATCTGATCTGACAAGAGTGAATTATATATAACATTTCAATTTTTACCATTTCTTCACAATGTGATTAAACGCTTACTTGTGATTCCACCTCTTTATCTTCTAGATGTGATTAGAATTTGGAATCTTAGAAAGTGTCGTGCTTGGTCGACCAGGTCATGTGATTAAACGCGTAACTTGTAATGGCTCCCATCATTAGATGGGATTCCACCTCTTTATCCAAGTTAGAATATAAAGTGGAACTTAATTTACATTTTGAAAGTAAGTGTCATGGTTGGGCACCCAGGGCTCCAACCTGCATAACCAATCATCAATTCAGTTGAGTTAGACTATGAACAATTATCTTCTTTAAGTGCATTGTTGGCCACTAATATGGCCATTTTGCAAAACACTGTCGATCGGGTGCTCTTCCACTTACTCCAAAACACCCTTAATCTGGGGGACAACAATAATCATTTTAAAATATGGTACTTAAAACTAGTTCAGAAGTAGTCTCCGAATGAGATAATTATGAATTCTTAATGCATAAAATATGATTCAATTTCTTGCTTGATCAGTCTACACGAAAGGAGACAAATCAAGATTGGCTCGCTAATTCACATTATTTAGTGCATATCATTGTGTTTCAAAGTCAGCACATTAGTGCGTAATAATATTTATTGCATATCCGTGTTTCAAAGTCAGCACGTTAGCGTGTAATAATATTATTTATTGCATATCCTTGACTGTTTCAAAGTCATATATCCGATCAGCTCAAAGTTTCATTATGTCAGTATTTATTGCATATTATTTATGGAACCTGCAAAATCACTATCAGTATATCCGATCAGCTCAAAGTTCAATCTTGATGTGTATCGGATACCAAAATTAATTGTTCCAACAATGTATCTTGGGATCCTCTTTCTTGCTTGTCAATGAGTACTCTTCGGAGTCTCCATGAATCTCGAATTTAAACTTACAGCCAACATGATATCAGGTCTGGTTGTTGTTAAGTACATAAGGCTTCCAACCAACGTTTTATACAGAGTTGGATCAACATATGATCCCTCATCATACTTGCTAAGTTTAATACCAATTGCCATTGGTGTTGCAGCTGGCTTGCAATTCAACATTCTAAACCTTTTCAACACTTCATTTGCATAGTTAGTTTGACAAATGAAAATGCCATCATCAGATTGATTCACTTCAATTCCAAGCAAATACTTCATCAATCATAAATCAGTCATCTCAAAATCTGTTTTCATGGCATTTTTAAAGTCTTCTACAGATAGATCTTCAGTAAAAATTAGGTCATCAACATACAAACAGACAATCAAAATTTTACCTTTCTGGTTTACCTTTGTATACAGAGTTGGTTCACTTGAACTTCTGCTGAATCCAACACTGATTAGGTATTCATCAATCCTGCTATACCAAACTCTGGATGCCTACTTCAATCCATATAAAGCTTTCCTTAACTTCTAAACTTTATCTCTGTACTTATCAATCTCATAACCCGAAGGTTGTCTTACATAAACCTATTCTTCCAAATATCCATTCAAGAATGCAGACTTGTCGCCCATTTGATGCATGATCCATCTATTCTGAGCTGCAATAGCTAAGACCATCCTAACTATGTCAATCCTTGCTACATGAGCAAAGGTTTCATTGTAATCAATACCGGGTTGCTGACTAAACCCCTGAGCTACAAGTCTTGCCTTGTACTTCTCAACTTCACCTTCTGCATTCAGCGTAGTCTCATAAATCCACTTAACACCAATACTTTTCTTGCCTTCAGGTAAACTGACAAGATCCCAAGTGTTATGCCTTTCAATGGAATCAATCTCCTCATCCATTGCTTTTATCTAGACATCCTCTTTAGCAGCTTCATCATAACTTACAGGAACATAAGCTATAAATGCAAAATTTGAAATCTAATCTACCTCTTCATTCTGATCATATAATTGTCTTAAACTTCTAGTTTTTTGTCCTTTAAATATATTTTTCAATGAAGCTAAAGTGGGATTTGATTCACTGCTTACATGTGAATCTTTTTGATGTCCATCATGTCTATATGGCTCACCACGCTCATGAGTTCTGGGCGTTCTAAATTGAGATGGACTGAAATCTGGTGCTTGCCTTGTTGGGATTCTTGCTACAGGTGTATGTGCATGAGGAACCATCTGTCCATCTCCTTCAGCCTGCTCAGCTCCATCATCATCTTCACGGGGTGATACAACTCCCTCTGAAATTGATTTGTCAATACTTCCATCTCAGGCTTCATCTTCTTTAAATTGAACATCTTTGCTGATTACATATTTTTGGGTGATGGGATTGTAGAGTTTATATTCCCTAGACTCTTCACTGTATCCAGAAAAGATACATCTCTTGCTTCTGTCATCCAACTTCCTCCTCATTTCTGCAGGCACATGTGCAAATGCTACACATCCAAAAATTATGAAATGAGAAACATTGCAAGGCTTACAATCCCAGGCTTCCTGAGGTACACGATCCCTCACGGTCTTGGTTGAACTTCTATTCAATATAAAAACAGAGAAAATAACTACATCTACCCAATATTCATTTGAAATATGCTTTTCTTTCAACATGCTTCGGGCCATGTCCATTATAGTTCGATTCTTCCTTTTAGCCACTCCATTTTGCTGTGGAGTATATCGAGCAGTAAACTGCCTTTTAATTCCATGAAGATCACAAAATTCAATGAATTCATTAAGTTTGTATTCACCTCCTCTGTCAGATCTTAAGATTTTAATGGTTCGACCACTCTCATTCTCAAGCAAAGACTTAAACCTCTTGAAAACTTCAAAGGCTTCAGATTTTTGTTTCAACAAATACAACCAAGTCTTCCTACTGAAATCATCAATGAAAGTCATAAAATAAACACATCCAGTTAAAGAAGGTGTTTGCATAGGTCCACATAAATCTATGTGGACAATTTCCAATGGAGCTTTTGCTCTGTAGGAAACACCTGAAACAAATTTCTCTCTGTGATGTTTTCCAAGTATACAGCTCTCACAAGAGCTTGCAGGTTGCTGAATACAAGGCAACCCTTTTACCATCTGCTTCTTCTGTAACAGATCTAAGCCACCACAATGTAAATGACCATATCTCAAATGCCATAGCCAAGATTCATCTAAACTTCCATCTTTATAAGAATTCAAAGAATCACTTAAATTATTTCTCATAACAAGTGGAAACATTCTATTCTTGGTCATTTCAACTCTTGCAATCAATTGTTTGTTGGGTAATTTATCATAGATTGTGCATACCTTGCTCTTGAAGAATACTCTATAGTTTTTCTCCAACAGCTGTCCAACACTAATAAGATTGCATTTTAAACCAGGCACAAAATAAACATCATCAATATTTCTTCTTTGATTATTCTTAGTATAGTCTCGAACTACACCTTTACCATTAACTGTAACCTTGCAGTCATTCCCCAGTTTTACTTCAGACTGAATACTAGTATCAATAGAAGAAAATAAGTCCCTATTACCAGTCATGTGGTTACTGCAACCACTATCCAAAAAACAAATATCTTTAGCACTTTCCTGAGTGACATTTCAAGTAAAAAACATAGGATTTTGATCAAACTCAGACTCATTTGTGATATGTGCAGACTGCTTTCCAACATCTGCCTGCTTCTTCCAACATTTGTTAAAAAAATGCCCAAACTTATTACAATAATAACATTGTACTTTAGTTTTGTCATACCTCTGATTTTCTTGTTGCCAAGGTTTGTTGTTGCTCCCTCTTAAATTAGGAGGATTTTGCTGGAACTTCTTCTCAGACTCATATTCATCTCTATTCTCCCTTCGACCAAAAAATTGACCTCCCCTTCCACGATTATAAAACCTTCCTCTGCCTCTGCCTATGGTAACATGCAGTTGCGATTTGAAGGCATGCTCGAATGATCCTTCTTCATATCTAGATAGCCTAGATTCATGAGCAACAAGAGAACCAGTTAACTCATCAATTTGCATTGAACTTAAATCCTTAAATTCCTCTATGGGTACCACAACAGGTTCAAAATTCTTGGGCAAACTTCTCAACACTTTCTCAATAACTCTTTTATTCTCAACATCATCTCCCTACTACCTGAGTTGGTTCACAACACTCATTACTTGAGTCAAGAAAGTATCAACACTTTCATTATCCTTCATCTTCAGATTTTTGAAATCCCTTCTCAAGTTCTGCAACTTGACTGTCTTCACCTTGGACACACCTTGATAACTAGTTTCAAGAATGTCCCAAGCCATATTTGAAGATGCAGCACTAGCAATCTTCATAAATATGGATTCATTTAATCCTTGCTGGATTAATCCAAAAGATTTATTATCCTTCTTCTTGTTTTCCTTCAGCAAAACACGATCAGCATTAGACAGAGCCAATTCTGCTGCAACATCAACTGGCTGAACATAACCATCAATAACATAAGTCCACAAATCCTGAGAACGCAGAATTGTCCTCATCCTAATGTACCAAGAATCATATGACTTCTTGCTCAGGATAGGAACCTAAATCTGAGAAGCACTGCTACCAGACGTAGCCATTTATAAAAATTGAAGGAAATCAAACAAACTTTCCTGCAGAAAGAAAATTAGATGCCAGCAGGGATAATCTACACTGAACTAAGCAGAGAACGCAACACAGTATTCTTAACACAACAATGGTCAAATAAACAGAGAAACTTCTGCACCCTTTGACGCATATTGAAATAATGGCGGTATGGCTCCGATACCAAATGTGAAAAAAAAAACAAAAAAAAACGGAGGCAGATCCCAATTTCGGATTTCAGCGTTTATAGACGCTGGACACCAAAACAAAACACCCCAACGATTGTTGAATCACGAAATTGCGAAATAGGTGTGGGGCCCAGGCAATATCTGGTTTCGGGGTTCGGGGTTTGCTAACACCCAACGCACAAAACAAAATGACACGGTGACTGTCGAATCGCGAAATGAAAATAGGGTGTGGGCCCACCACTTCGAGGTTTGGGTTTTGAGATTAAATAATTCCATGGAGTTTTTAACAAGTAAACTTCTAATGTCGAATTTGATCAAGGAATAAAGAAACGAGTTTACGAACTCCACAACACAAGATTAAAAACGCAGAATGACCAATTCAATTCAAAAAATGCTTTCAAGCTCACACCAGATTACAATTTCGACTTTGGTATTTAAACACAGAAGATTGCCCCTTCGATCTTCTAAAGGATTTTAATCAAGGCGGTGTTAAAATTCGGTTGCCTTGAATGGTTAAGGCAGCCACCATTTAGGCAATGTAAGACAGAATAGAAATCAGTGGTTTAACCCTCAAGTCTTGAAAGGTCAAGACGACCATCGTTTCATCATTTACACAAACGGTGAGAAATGATTACATCCTAACATAACTGTGTATCAAAGCCTAACTGTCGACTGCGTAATCAACTGTGTAAATTTATCAGCAAGGAGCCAGGGACATTCACCCAAAGTTTGAAGGAAAAGCTCAAAATACAACAATTTTGATTCTGATCCGGATTTTATGAGTAGAACGAAATGAATACAGATTATTAACAGGTTCTTAACACAAAATAACAGAGATACAATAAAACTGGCTTTCTATTCAATAACGAAATAAGCTGAAACTGTAAAATGCAGCGGAAACAAGCTTGTTGGAATGGTGGAGGCTTATCTCTGAGAAGAGATGTGACGACAGTGCACATTTGCAAGAATAAGGTTACAATGAGGCTCTGAAGGCCTCTTTACAATAGGAAAGAATTCCAAAAACCCTAGACATACAAAAACCTAACCCTAGGAGATGAAGCGCCAAAAGTCATGTGGGCCCTGTTTGGGTAAGCTAGTACATCAACTTCTCAGGGTCGTAACTTTTGCATACGATCTCCATTTTAGGCGTGTGATAGCCCGTTGGTAAGGTATCATCGAGGAGATTCATTTTGGGGGCTCAATCATGTCTTCGACTATCATTGAGGAGCTCGATACCGAAAAACCTTCATTTAGGCCCTCAAAATGGCCCCGGAAGTAAAAACTTCTAAAAATAGTAAATTGCCAAAAATGTCAGAAAGTTGTTTTGAGCCAGTTGGAAAAGGTGGGTGGCCACCGATATCCATCTGGATCAGATTCTAATTCTTGTTGATGAAAATACATAAGCAAAGCTTAAAATACACTAACTCGTTGCGTAATTAAAAGAAAGTAATTGCAAAAGTTTTTATAGATGTTACCCAGCCTCAATTGATGGTTTGTTTTGATACGCCTCTTCCCAATGTGATATGTTATATTGAAACAGTAATAGTTCTATTCATTGTACTCGAAATACATATAATCCAGGTAAAAACAACAGAACTAAAATATGGTAAAACTGAAATGGCTATGAATGGAATGCATGAATGCGACTATATGAAAGTGCACTAATCAAAATATAGTGGAACGGTGAAACAAAGGTGAAACTGCTAGAGAAATTGAAACACACACAAGCTTTAATTGAAATTGATGATATACCGGGCTTTAATTGAAATTCAAACCCACGGCTCTCCACCTGGTAAGGAGACAATGCTCCAGGGTGCTCCACTTGGTAAGGCATGTTTTGATTGGAATTGAAACGCACACATATCCGGGGAAATAAGGCAAGGTAGTGACTATTCATTTAAACGTGGCAATCACGGTGCTCCACCTGGTAAGGCAAGGCATGTTTTTTATTGAAATTGAAACACACACATATCCGTGGGAATAAGGATTAGGTAGTGACTATTCATTTAAAGGTGGTAATCAAGGGTTGTATATATATTAATCTTTGCTAATCATTTAAACGTGGCATTTAGATGGACAAACGGCAAATTTTTAATATGATTAAGTAAATGTTAAAAAGTAAATAGGGTAACGGATGCATTTAGAAATGCTATGAAGTTATCAACATTAAATCTCATTCATTGATTTGGAAGAACGACCAAGAATATGCCACATCTTCAATTGCTAGCCATAAAATTAGAATTTATAATTAAAAGTTCATTAATTATGCCCATTGCCAATAGATGTAGCCTATCGGCTTAATTATTTATGGAGTAAGATAAATATGCAACCTTTTTAGTTTCCGATGGTAGCATAAGTCCCCTCTCCCAGAACATCGGACGTCATCGACATTTATGTCTTACTCCTACGTAGAACTCTCCTCTCGCTGTTGCTGTTCGCCTTTTCGATTTTTCAGCCGTCAGTTTTCTTTTTGGTCTGCCATTCCTCTGTCAGGATGTAATCATTTCAACGCCTGTACGAACAGCGCATTGGTGGCTGTCTTGACCCTTCAAAACTCGAGGTTTAAGCATCGATCACTAATTTTGTCTTACATTGCTTAAACGGCGGCCGCCTTAACTTTTGCAAGACACGAGACACCATCACCGCCTTTGTCAAATTCTTTAAGAGATCGAAGAGGCAATTTTCGTTTCGTATAAGTAGCGGAAAACGGATTGTAATCCACAAGAACTTTGGAAACATTTTTTAATTGGTTATTATGCATTCGGAAGTATTTTCTTCGTATATATTTTATTGAGTTTGTAAACTCTGTTTGTTTGTTTTTTTCATTTTTGGCATTCAGAGTTTACTTGTTCAAAGTGCGTCACTCCATATATCTTTATATATGGAGTGAAAAAACAAACTTAATTTATATATCTTTCCATTGCTCTCACTGCGTCAGCGATTATTGAAACTTTCTAGCGCCCATATCGGGTCTGGAAAATAACTGAAATAATAATTATGACATTTAAAATGTTTGGTGAGATAGCAATCAAGTTGGCGTGCAGAGGAGTCGAGTATCTGTTGACTTGTTAATTGAGCAAAATAACAATTTTGTTGACCTCGAGCAAAATAATTATTTGGATGAGCCGTGCTTCTAAAGGGTAATTGAATCGTGGGTGTATTTTTTTTTCGGTTAGTTTAAATGTTTTTGGAAATAAATGTTTTAGGGACATTTACTTGAAATTCAGAAAAAAAATTGTTATATTTATAGATTTGAGTGGTTATTTCTGTATATTTAGAATGTTGTGAGATTTTAAGAATATTGAATTCATTTCTGCATTCAAAAATAAATTTAAAAAAACAAAAAATAGTGATTTAAAACAATTAGACATCACCTTTTTTCCAAATTTTATAAAGTTTAATAATCTCATAATGTAATAACATATTGCATGCAATATGTTATTACATATTGCATGTAATAACATATTGCATGTGATCATTAATAATTATGTTATGATAATTAATAATGATGTTATTATTAATATAAATTTATTTATGATGAACGGAGTTACTATTTGGAGAGTTTTGCACCAGGTCTTTACATGTACAAATTTCAACATCTCAAAAATAATTAATTAGATTTAATTATCTCAAGTATAACTAATTAATGATTTGAAGGGCAGTAAATTACATAACAAAATTAATGATTCTGCTTTGAATGACTTAAAATTATAGAAAATATATATCTCTACATATAAACTAAATTAATAAATTAGATGTAGATTGATAATCATTTTTTTTTCAAATTTAATTATTAATATCATAAAAAAATCAATGTCATATCATGTAATGCCTAATTCAAAGTTTACTATATTTTTTTTTGAAATTTTTGATGATTATCTTTAAAATTACTAAATAAATATAATGGTCTTTATCACATTATTTAATACATTTAAAGTTTACTAAATCTTTGATGATTATCTTTATTGAATAATTTAATAAATAGAAATATATTTATCAGGTTATTTAATACATATCATTACAACATAATTAACAATATATATAATCTAGTGACTCTACTTCTTGTTATCTTCAATTTTTTTTAAATATTATAATTTTTTTAAAAACGTTGCAACTTTCAAAATAATACATTTTAAGGTGTTTCCAACAACTCAAACGGGTAGAACCTAGATCAGAATCCTATCCACAATATAATAATGGTTTAGTCCACCAACTCCGAGAGAGGTTCAACCTCTATTAAGTTACCCATCACCCTCCTCGAACGAGTAGGTCAGAGAAAATGACATCAATAATGGTTTACCAATTAACAACAATTTAACATTTAAAAAAAATATTTTTAAAGCTATCCTCCGTCTTTATATTTTTATAAAAGTATTATATAAAACCTCGGTTTTTATATTTTTATAAAAGTATTATATAAAAAAATTCTTCTTTGGTCTATTCTTTGGGAAATAGACCAAAAGCGGTGCATCAATTTGCCTATGAACTTATAAATTTTTTGTATTTTAAAATTGTAGTTGATGTGTGCATCAATTTGCCTATGAACTTATAATTTTTTTTGTATTTTAAAATTGTAGTTGATGTGTATTATAAAAAAGATACATCCAGGTCTCTGTAGACTAAACAACATGTTAAGTAAATTAAAAAACATGAGAAATTAAGTAATTGGAGGGAATTAGTTAGCCATGGGCACTTAAGGTTGAGGAAAATCCAAGTTAGTTAGGTCTAAACCAACCAGTTTGTCTGCTAATAGATTGATTTTATGATCCACCAATTTTATTTTCAATTGCACATCGTTCAACGACAGCAGAATTTCCTAGTGCACCGTGTTTCGTTGTACCAAGACTCGACCCATCAACATATTGATATGCCAGTAAATGTCTATGGTTTTTAGGTATTGGGATTCATGAGCTCGTGTGGTGCTCATGTCAGGAATCCACAAACCCGTGGAGTGCACCACTTCATCATCATGAATAAAACACCTTAGAACTATGATGTCCTCCTCTGCTAGGTTGATTTCGACCCTGTTCACTCGTGGGGTGTGGGTTTGATAGGCTTTAGCCAAAAAATAAGCCTCAAACCCGTATTACCTCTGGAGAGACGAGAAGCTCTTCCTGTGGAGTGATGAGATGAACTGTTGCGAGCCATGGAAGTAGCTAGGGCAAGGGGAAACATTATATAGTGGTTAAGGTATGTGGATGGTCATTCTGTTTGAATAATTCTTATCAGATAGTAGTGGATAGTTATTTAATGTAAAAATGATCATCTTTATTAAACAAAATCCACTAAGAAGTTGGTACCATTAATTGTAATGTAATTGGGGAGGTACCTAAGGGGATAATGAGTGTAATGTGGCCATAATATTGGAATAGGCCCACTATGTAATTAAAAGATAATAATATGTCCATTATGTAATTAAAAGGAAAGAATATAATAATAAGGGGTACTTGACATAAGACCCATAAGAATACTGATGACAAAGAATAAATACACATACATATCATTGTATTAGATATCTTTGAAGTTTTACTACAAGTGATATCATAGCTCTTTCTTGGGCATGAAGTGGAAGAATTTTCAGGCACAAAGTGGGAGAATTATTTTTCTTTTTGCATTTTTTTACGAGAAAAAGAAGACGATAGTATTCAAGTTGATTTCTAAAACTTTTTGTGTAGAATTTGAATAAGTATGCCATAGATATGAATTCCTCTCGAAAAAAACCAATTTGAAAAAATCGTCCAAAATAGAGTCCGAGAAGTGGAGATATCGTCAGTTCAAAATCTGCACTTTTAGAGTTCGAGAAGTTGAGATATCGTCAGTTAACAGATGGGATATCTTTTGATAGTGCATAGATTTCAATCAAATCAGTGCCATTGGATCCATAAAATTTGTGATCATTTTACATTTCCGACCTCAAATAAAACTACATAAAGGATCTCCATTGAAAAGTAAGTTTTTCTCTTTGAAACCCTAGTTGTATTTTTGGCAAGATGTATTTTACTAGCAAAGATGGTGGCCCTAGTATTGAAGAATATATAAATATAGGAAGTCAATAAGGGGGATTTCAGGACAGTGTTGGCATGTATGAATTTAAAAGGTGATGCAGAAACTTGGTGGAATTATCTTAGCCATGACACATGAAGAAGTACTTGTAGGGAAACCAATTGTAGTACCTCATGACACATCAGATGAATATTTTGCGGTTGAGTAAGAAGAACAATCTATAGAAGCAATTGATGAAAAGCCACACGAAGAGCATAAATAAGAAGATGAAGCTAAGGAAATACATGTTGAAGATTCAAAAAAAGAATAATATATATCTAAGGTTGTTGTATATCGCCACCCACACCACTCAGAGAAACAATATTCGTCAATGAAAGAGTATGAACGTCAAAAAACTTACTATGGATTAACATGGAACCAACAAGGCAACACTACAGTTATATTTTATATATGGTTTTCTACATTTATAATCTCTATGTTTCAAGTCTAATAGTTAAGGAACACTGCAAGAGGTATCATAGCTCTTTCTTGAGCTAACACAAATCTAAATTTTAGAAGAAAAAAAAAATTAGGCTAGGGACATGTTCCAATGTCTTTAAATAACACAGATTTGTCGTTATGCGAGTAAATCTACAATCAAGGAAGAATGTAGATAGAAAATACAAGTCACGTTGCATGGTTGGACATCATTGTAACCTCTGTTGGTACCCCTTTGAGTAGTACCACATGAGACACCACTTGTATATAGAATTTCCTTCAGCGTACCCTAGGTTATATCAGAAGCCCTCTAGGCATACTAATGCAGGCACATAGACCCCCCCCAAATCAAAGTTGAAATATTGAAGCTTCCGAAAGATGGACGTGGCCAAGAGTATGTGATTCCTCGAAATTATGAGTTAATATTAGGGTTTGATGTGATATTGTTGAGCGGTTTTAAAGCGATAGGGTGAATAGATGTAATGTCCCCAAGGCCGAGCCCTGTTGTAAATCATGTTTCTGAAATGAATTGTAATTATGTTTTATAGGCTGGTGAGCCAAGTTTATATAAGCTGGTGGGCTTATGTGATTGTTAGGCTAGAGAGCCTAAGTGTTGAAGGCCAAGAGCCTGCTTTTGTATATGTAATCACGCAGAACATTAATAAAAATATAAACACCGCTGCGTGCAGACCGATCACGATGAATGAGTGATGGGGGACTAAGCTTCCACTTAGTGGGCAAGGGATTAGGGGCTGGAAGGTGGGAAGAGGGGCTAAGTGTGGAGCCTAAGGGCTTAAGTCTTGGGAATAATATGCTAATATTATTCTAAAACGACATGTGAATTATATGTTTTTATCCTAAGTTCTTTTGGAATGACATGTGACTTCCAAATGGTGGAAGGAACGCATGCTGATGGAAGCATGCAGCTTCACGGGTAACAAGTGTCAACCCAAGCCCATGCAAATAAAACGACTTAGATGAGCCGTGGTGGGGGTTCCTCCTCCATTCTACCCGGTCATCTGAGCGTGAACCGGTCTGACCTCTGCAAGAGACCTCATGCATCTTCTGAACCGTACATCCCATGAACCAGAAGTCTGTGTTGATTTCGGGAAAAAGTCTGTGATTGTCCTGGAAAGCCGGTACACTCCTTCTCTGTTCTAAACCATGGAGTTTGAATCGACCCCTGTGTGTACAACTCGTCACACATCCCTGAGAATCCAGAGTGTGAGTCTATCCCATGTTGCTAGATTGAGAAAACGAAAGTGTCCCATCCCTGCTAAGCTTGTTTATGCTATTGCACCTATCTGTAGCTGCCCTGGGGTGTTTGTGTCTGGATTCCCGTCGATTGTGGTGGACATGTAGTGTTTGATCCTGTGTGGTTTGTTGGCCAGTTTGTACAACACTCTCTCCAGGTGAGAGAGGTGGTTGAAGTTGGAAGAAAAGGTTGTTGGGCCTGTGAGCGACTCTCTCCAGGTGAGAGAGTGCGCGGAGGAAGCAGAGAACTCCTGGAAGGAACCCTATAACTGCCACAGATCTCAGAGATTTTCGGTCCGGACTGTTGCTGAAAACCAAGGCAAGGGAGGTTAGCAGCTGAAGGACTGTCTAGGTGACAGAGAAGGTGTATACTCCTGGGGTGGAATAGGCATGTGAGGAAGGAGAGTCTATGGGCAGTGGGCATAAGTGGTTCCTGGGAGAGCATCCTTCCTTTTGATTGTGTATTTTCCATGTAACCTCAGCCTAGCCTAAGATTCCTTGCCTTGGGGGTGGAGCTTAGTCCCAGCTTGGGGGTGACCCACTACTGAGCTTTATGAGCAGTGTGGTCTAAGGCTGGGAGGTTCGTGGAAGGCCTGCACCTGGTTGGTGGAATTACCACCATTTCAAGATAAGTACCAGATGATGTTTTAATTACTTTCTGCATGTCTGTGTATTTATATTTATCATGTATTCTGCTGTGCATACGAATTAATGTTAAAGCCATTGATTATTTATAATAGCAGTAATTAGTATGGTTACTCTAAGTTTAAATGTGTTTCATTTTCTTAAATGCATGCCTTATATATAGAATTAGGTATGAGATTATTATTCTGTGAAGTCGTGCCTACCCAGCCTAGAACGAGGGCATTACAGTTTGGTATCAAAACCAAGGTTTCGACACTGAGCCTAGATGGGCCAATTGAGTGGTCTTTGGACTGAGAGTTTGAGGAGAAATTATGTCTGGAGGACCAATTTCGGACCTTTGAATGCTCCTGAGTGTCAAGGAGTTATTTGACCATGTTACCAAGCTCATGAGGTGTAGCGGTGTTATGAAACCGCAGCTGGGGTGGCATCTGGCCATAGGGAGAGAGGACTCCACACTAGAAGTGTTGGAGCCGTAGGATATGTTCAGGAAAAAGGAGAACCCTCGTGATCGTCAGATCTGGAAAACGTGCGGAGGGTTTAAAAACCCTTTGGAGTTGCACAGGAACATGGAAATTGCGATACGTGAAATCCTGAATTCGTCCGGACCATCCATCTGGGGGACATGTGGCTGTCGGACGGAGTTTCAGAACCCGAGAAACCAAAGGGGAAGAACCTTGCTTTCGCAAGTTGTGAAATAGCGAAACCTGAAATTCCAAAATGATCTACGCCGTAGATCGTAAGAGAGGAACTTGACCGTTGGATCAAGTGGAAGAATAGACAGTAATTTCAGAATTTCAGCAAATGGAAGTTCGAGATGTGTGGCTGCACGAACTCCTGATGCCCGAAACCCCGAAACGCCGAAAAGATCTGCGCCGTAGATCTGAGAGAAGTCTAACCGTTGGATTGCCTTGGAATGGACGTGGACACATGGGTGTGTACCACATGCCAATGAGTCGAGAAGACAAGCGAGAATGGTGGGACCCGATGACATCACCGAAGGTGACGTGGACCCTCTTGAATGTACCATGCGCCACCGTGGTTAAGGGCGATAGATGTGCTATGGGACCAGAGAGTAAAGTAAATCAGAATCTCGAAATTTAGGATTTGGAGTGACATGGGGTTGGGAGTCACTGCATCGTGAACTCCCGGGTACCGAAGACACGAAACCCGAAACACTGAAGTTCCGAAATCCCAAAATTTTTGAAGGACATAAGAATTGTCGAGGATTTAATTGTTGGATCCTCGTGGACAAAAACCCCGAAAACCGAACTCCCGAAGTCCCGAAAATTTGTAGAGCCAAGTAGGGCTCATAAAACTTAGTGAATTTGAAACATTTTCTTATTCACGTTGGTTAATGAATGTTGTGATTTTTATTAAGGGATAAGGCCTGACAAACTCCGGTTGACTGCACGTTGTGTGTGCAGAGTTCAACGGGTGTCAGGATGGTGAGTATACAAATGGAAGAGGTACATATTGCCTCTGAAACAAAGGACGAAAGGGTAGGAAGGGATGTCAACTTGGGAATCGAAGGATCAAACTCTAATGGGCATGGAAAAGAGATGGATAAGGAAGGACATATGATGAAACTCATTGAAAGACTACAGAAAGATGCCTAGGCTCACCGAGCTGATAGCTGAAAGCTCATGAGGCTCCGGGATTAGCAGGGTGAATTGAACTTAAAAATGTTGAAGAGCCTGGAAAGAATAGAAAGGAAATTAGAGAAGGGGAGTGACTCAAGCAAGACAAAGAGTCGTAGGACCCCTGAGAGGAAAAGAAGATCAAGAAGTGTCAGAACCCTTGAGAGGAGAAGAAGATCGAGGAGTGGTAGTGGACATCATCGTCGCTCCCCAAAGAATTCCAGTAGGGAGGCACACAGTAGTTCAAGCCTGTCCCCTACCAGAAAACACCGAAGATCTGGAGTGGATGAATTGAAGGGAGAGATGAACAAGATCAACCCTCCAATGTTCGATGGAGAACATAAGAAGGAGGAAGATGCTGAAGCCTAGTTGCTTGGCATGAGGAAATATTTCCAACTGCGGAATCATTCCGCTCATGCAGAAGGAAGAATTGCGATGTATCAATT
>JASDQU010029625.1:26641-39027 GCA_032191745.1 Picea mariana | reverse complement strand
TTGCATCATGTTTGGCATTCTACATGTTTTTTTTTTAATATATATATATTTTTTTATATATATATAAAAACGCTCCGGAGACGCTTCGCTCCCGACCATTTTTTGAAAAATGCGCTCCCGCGCTCCCGCTTCCCGCTCCCGCTCCCGCTTCGCTCCCACGCTTCGGCAACACTGACTTGAAATAAAAAACTATCAACCTCCACTAAGGCACAAGGAGGAGGACTAGCCTACCGATTTTATGGCAAAGTGGGTATGGAAATAAAAGAGCTTAAGTTGAAACAATAAGCAAGTAAACCTAGCCACACAACCTTGCCTTAAGGACAAGTGGGGCAAAAAAAATAAAAGCTTAAAACAGAAAATAAACTCTAAGTCCTAGCCTTACAATTTAGCACGGGTGGCAAAGCCAAGCCTCTTTGCTAGTTGTAGGCAAACAGCAATAAAAATGCAGAAATTTTTAAAAGCTTGAGAAATACAAGCCCAAGAGACTCTCTTTGGGCTTGCTTACAATGTAAGAATGAAGAAAAAGAAAAGGGCATTCAATACCCTTACTTGGAAGGTTGTTTCTTGATGATTTGTGGCCCCAAATGGGAAGCACCTCCCCTTTATTGGTTCAGATCTGCAAAAAAACAGTGGTGGTGAGTGGGTTTTTCATCTATGTAAATGGTATAGCTGATCATGTAGTCTCTCGACACTCCATATCTGTAACCTGAGGGCCTCGAGACATAATCTCCTTAGTTATCCACAAAATGGGGATAACACATCCATCAGTGGAGTGCCCAAATACAGTACCTTCAGGATGGAAGGAGTGCTTCAAGGTCAAAAGGTCTCTGTCCTTATTGATGGAGGACTGGCCTTGGTGAAAAGGAGGCATATTCCTACAGTTGAGTTTGAGGGATTTCGTGTGGAGGTAGCAAGGTGCAATACTATGCCTTGGGATAGGTACATTCCAAGTTTGAGCCTTGCATTGGGCAGATATGACTTGGCACAAGACTTTTATGTGATGGACCTACCTGACACTAATGTGATATTGGGAGTACAGTGGCTTAGTACTTTGGGGCCCATCACCACAAACTAAAAAACTATGGAGATGTCATTCAATGGGGAGAATGGAAAAAGGGTCACCTTCAGGGGAATGACAGGTAATGTGCCCAAAGTGGTTACAGCAAAGCGCATGGAAGCCATCTTCAGGAGAGAGGATATTGTATATGCAGCAGAATGTTTGCTATCAGTTCAGATGGATAAGGGCATCCTCATTACTCTCATGACATACAGAAAAGCATTGACAGTCACAGCAAGGTTTTTGAACCTATTCCACCAGGACCACCACCAGACAGGGGGTTTGAGCACATTATAGAGTTGGAGGAAGGTGCAAAACCAGTTATCACTACTCCTTATAGACACCCAAAAAAGTATAAGGATAAAATTGAAAAAGCTATTAAAGAATTGTTGGACATGGGTCATATTGGGCCAAGTTCTATCCCCTTTGCATCCTCGGTGGTTTTGGTTAAGAAGAAGAATGGGACTATTCACATGTGCATTGACTACAGGTCCTTGGACACGAAGACCATTAAGAACAAGTACCCCATCCCTGGGATAAATGAGCTATTGGATGAGCTACATGGCGCCATCTACTTAACCAAAATAAACTTGTGCTCTGGTTATCATCAAATCAAAATGAGGGAGAAAGATGTGCCAAAAACAGCTTTTAGATGCCATTATGGTCATTATGAATTTTTGGTTATGCCCTTTGGGCTAACTAATGCGCCAGCCACTTTTCAATCTTGCATGAATCATGTCTTCAACAAGCAGTTGAGGAAGTTTCTCTTAGTCTTTTTTGATGACTTGTTGATATATAACAAGACTTGGGAGGATCATCTCAAGCATGTAGACCAAATCTTGTGCATTATGGAGGAGTAGTCCCTGTACGCTAAGAAGTCAAAGTGTGAATTTGGGATGACTGAAGTCCTTTACTTGGGACATATCATTGGCGAGAAAGGGGTACAGGTGCACCAAGAGAAAATACAAGCTATACTTGACTAGCCAACACCCAAAACTCTTACTGAGTTGAAGGGATTTCTTGGCATTTGCAGTTACTACAGGAGGTTTGTCAAAGGATTCTCTCAGCTTTGCGCACCCTTGACAGATTTGACCAGAAAAGACGCATTTAGGTGGGGCCAAGAGGCACAGGTAACATTTGATAAAATGAAGAAGGTAATGAGCACTTGTCCGGTTCTCTCTTTACCATATTTCTCGTAGCTTTTCATATTGGAGTGTGATGCCTCAGGTGAGGGCATTGGAGCAGTTCCTATGCAGAATAGGCACCCCATTGCCTATGAGAGCCGAAAACTGAGGGGGTCTGAGCTCTTATACACTATTTATGACAAAGAAATGTTGGCCATCATGCATGCTTTGGCTAAATTCAGAGAGTACTCGGTTGGGGCGAAATTTGTTGTCAAGACAGATCACAATAGCCCCAAGTACTTCTTGGATCAAAAAGACCTTAATGAAAGACAGCAAAAATGGGTTAGCAAGATCCAAGCTTATTACTTTGATATTGAATATGTCAAACAAAAAAACAATGTGGTGGTTGATGGTTTATCCAGGAGGCCTTCAGTATATGCTATGACAGATATTTCAGTTGATTGGAAGGCACATCCTTTGGTTGAATATTCTAAAAACAGGTTTTCTTGTGAGTTGATGGATGGGCAGGTACAGGATTATAACTTCAGGTTGGTAGGTACGGCCTTAACCCCCAGCACTAGCTATCATCCTCAAACTGATGGCGAAACAGAGATAGTCAACAAATGGGTGGAAGGGTACCTTCGAAATTATGTTTCAGGGCAACAGAGGGCATGGGTTAAGTGGTTACACTTGGGTCAGTATTTTTACAACACCACCTACCACATGTTTATTGGTATGTCTCCTTTCAGGGCTTTGTACAGTTATGATCCTCTCACCTTTGTGGAGATTGTATTTGTGGACAGAAGAGCACCTATGGTACAGGATTGGATCCAGAAGAGCTAGGATATACTCAGAGAACTCAAAGACCATTTGCACAAGGCACAAAATCAGCAAAAGATTCAGGCAGATAAGCATAGGGTGGAGCGCACTTTTGAGGTTGGTGATCTCGTATACCTAAGACTCCAACCATACAGGCAAGCCTCTATAAAAAGGAGTGGCACAGAAAAGCTTCAACCTCATTTTTTTGGGTCGTACAGGGTGAGAAGAAAGGTAGGGACCATGGCATATGAGCTTGAGTTACCCTCTGGGAGCAAAATACATAAAAAAAATTCATGTATTATGCTTGAAAAGAGCCTTAGGCCAACACATCACTCCTATTGACGAACTACCTCCTTTGGATGAGGAGGGACAGTTGATATTAATACCAGAAACAGTGTTGGAAATGAGGGAGAAAAGGCTAAGGAAGAGCATCAGGGAGTACCTAATCAAGTGGAAGGATTTGCCTATTGAGGATGCTACATGGGAGAATGAACAGGTTCTTCAGAAAACAGGATCAAAATTGATTGTGGGCAAGCAAATCCCAGTAGGGGAGACTGTAATGCCCCCCACCTCCTGATGAGAGGATTACAGAGACTTAGTAGTCTAGATGTCCCCACTAGACTATAGTCTCATGAGATATGGGGACTAAGAGACTCCAAAATATTCACCTAAGCACAATGTTATAATTTAAAAGTGACTTTGGGAAAAAAAGTAAAGTAAGTGGGAAAAAACACCACATGAAGAAAGTAAGGAGTTAACCTTAGAAGGTGGTCAACTAACTCAACTGATAATTAGAACAGGGGTATAAAGAAAAAAGGAGGGTGCCTCACTCATGATTCTTGACATTTTGACTTTTACATCTTGAGCTCTAGAGCCAAAGACATTTTGAGGGTTTTGGGAAAACAAATCCTAGAGATCAACTCGATGGTGAAAGATCCCACCCAACCTAGTGCAAGCTTGGTCACAGAGGTGCAAGATCCGTCCCTCACCATCCTATCTCAGTCACAGGTGGATTATACAGGTACAGAGAAAGGAAGTGTGCATCAGAGAGGGTTTCCAGCAAGAGAGCGCACTTGTGAAGGAAGATTTATTCGATCTGGAGAGAGGAGGGAGTTTCAGGGGCCCAAAGCTATTGGGATTTGATCATTAGGCCTAGGGTGCCTTTCATAGCCAGTTGTGGTTTATCTTTTATTTGGAGCTCAGCACGATTTGTAGAGGAGGAGGGCGCACTGCAGAAGAGAGGTTCAGAAATTTGAGGTATCAATGCACCTCCATTCAGTTGGAAACTTAGCCAAGGGGTTGGTATTTCCCCGATCTATTGTTCTACCAATTTTGGAGGGGTTTGGAGGTCCAGAAGAGGAGGGCCAAAATCTTGGTGAGCTACAGCAAACAGGGAAGTGCACAACTCAGCCAGGGAGAGTAGATCTAGCTCTTGAAGAGAAAGAAATCGATCGTGTCCCTTTCTTCATGAGTTTGGGGTGCCTTTGGAAGCTATTATCTTCAGTCTTTGAGCTTGTGGGAGCAGCCATCATTCCAGCATGATTATTCTTCTTGTATCTATCCAGATCTGCAGATCTATTGTATCAGGATCATCTTATTATCTAAATAAAGGTCCGATGTGAAGTTGTTGCTATTCCAATGTGTTATATGTCTTGTATCTTGCTATTTGATATGATTGTTGTCATACTTCTATCATTTTCACAACATAAAAACTTCACATAACCCTTCTAGCGCAAATCTGGAAGGTCGACCTGCAAACTAAATAAAAGACAAGCAAAAACTCAATAAAAACCTAAGTTTCCAAGCAAAGAACAGATTGGGAACATTACATTCGCATTCCCACATTGTATTTAAACTAGATATACCTTTTAGTCCCCTTCACCCAGTTTTGTGGTCAATTGTTGGACATTAATAAAATTATCTTATCTTATGCATGGTCTATGTTGTGCTAGAGGCACAATGTCCTTGAGGTGTCCCATAGTCCCTAATCCGTAGGAAATGCATGGGGAACATCCCAAATCCCCAAGGGAGCATCCCCTATGATACACTGATATAGAACACAAATATATAACTTCAATCTAAAATATCCATCCTAATTTTGTAAATTATGTTATGTAAACATCAATGAAGGGAAACAAACAATGTTCCTTCTCAAATTATAGGTTCATAGTTGAGAAATGGATTAAAAATTAATTGTTTGAGCAAGCTAGTGAGCAATCTCAAACGATAAAGAAGGCAAGACTGGGTGCAAGACATCAGATGATGAAATGTGAGATAATGGATGGAGCTTGGCTTAGATATGTGCAAATCCTATGAAAATTCATTTACATTTTGGCTTCATATGTAGTATACGACGCATAAAAAAAGTTCCTACTTAAATGAATTGGTTGGTATGTCATGCATTTACTGTAAAAAGGCCTCAAGAAAAAACTAGCAAAAACAAGAAATCTAAGGATTCTCCTCTTAGGAAGAATATAATGCAACATCAAATAATAAAAGTGCTATAATTAGTGTTATGCCAGTTTATTGCATGATTGAAAATGTTATTCATTCTCTTAACATGCATTTATATCAGAACAAACTAAACAATAACAAAAGTGCGCATAAGTCAAACATTGAGTTGCAACTTTGAGCCTATGATCAATAACAAAATGCACAATAGTTGCATACCAATTATATGAAAGGGCTATGGAAGGCACCCCACAGATGAAAGCCTCCCTGGCCCCAGCAACCGTCCCAGAGTAAACACTGAATTAATCACAAAAACAATAACAGAATTATGGATATATTATTCTTCAGATCAAAATCAGATAAAAAGACTAGGTATTGACTATATTTTACCAAGATGGTAATTTTTAATCATACAAGATGGTGCCTTTTAATTAAATATTCATGGAATATACAGACAAACATAAGATTTATTTCAACAATATCAATAAATCTAAAGACATCCACAACCTCATTAGAGACATTCAACCCATGTTGAAAAGGCTGGGCTTGAGAATAACTCGACAGCGGTAAACAAATTGGAAAATCAGAAAATCTTGAGAAAGAAATCAGAATGAAACCATAAAAAATTGCCAAGCATCAAGAATGCAAATTTCTTTTTTCTCATCCGCAGATTTCTTAGAAAAAAATTCGTAAATTTTTGGAAATATTTTTTCCAAGAAAACACAAAAACTAGCAGGGGTTGGAAAAAATCATGAGTTTTCAAAAATTACAACTCCCGATATTTCACAATGATTTCTCAGCATGGAAAATAACTTTGAAGAAACTAAAAAAGCGGCATTTCTCAATAATTTTTTCCGCACAAATTTCAACCAAAATAAGTCGGTAGTAATATTGAAAACAAAACCTGAAGTTGTCCATGTTGTGAAGTTAATACATGTGGAATACAAATCCTGAAGTTTTGGGCCGGAACTTCATAGACACAAACATACAATATGCTACTTACAAAATATCAATCATATATTGTAAACGATACATGGCATGGTAAAAGATGCATATATGAGTCTAGTACTTGAAATATCAATCATCAATATAGAGAATCATAGAAAGATAAATGCATGAGTTGATTCTTGAAATAGAGAAACAACAAAAGCTTTTGAACAATGACGGTTACCAAAACAAGCATTCTTAATATCTTCTAGTCTGTTACACCTTTGTCTTAATTGCTGTGGTAAGTTGGTAGTTTCCTGGTATTGTATTTTCGTCAACACTTGATAGATAAGCCCCAGTTCCACTAATATTCTCTTCCTCTGATTGCTGTAGCTTATTTCTGTTACAGGGATTTTAACAAACACTTTGCAATCATGTTCTAAACCCCAATGTAATCCTCTGTTGCTGCTGTTGTAAATATGGGTTGTTGTTTATTTTGTTTCATGTAGTTTTTGGTGGAATGTTGAAGGTTTGTTGCCACATGTAAGATGTATTTTTTTTGTATGCAATTATTACAGCAATATGCCCAACAGATATACCATAAACACAGAACACAACAGCAATTTAAAAACCCACATACAAGGAGCTGATCTTTATTAATGAATCTGACCTGTTACAGCTGGAAATGATGGTAATAGAAACAGCCCTTTCCACAAGCAAATCTACCAGAACTACAGCAAATGATAACCACAAGAAAGCATGGCTCTATTGCACATAAAATTGGCCTCATACCATGGAGAAATCAGCTCTTCCTTCAGCAATTATAAACAGCTTCCAAAGAGATCGACCCAGCTCCACTAATGCGCCCTCTACCTTCCAAAACGGCCCCTGCTCACAGAAATATGGCCTCCCCTGTTGGAAACTCGGTCTCCAAGGATGAGTACGGCCTCCTCTTTCAGAATGCACCCTCCCTTTTCACTGAAATTCGGCACAGCTACATAAATCTGTTAGCCCAGCCCCGAACTCTGCTCCAATTGCACGATTTAGCCTCTCTTATGATGATTCGACCTCCCAAAATGAGCAATGCCCTCCAAATTCAAAAACCCAGCAACCACTACCAATTTTTTGCCTCTACAAAAGCCAAAAGAACCCTGCAAAATGATTGTGTCTTCAGCCAATGGAAAACCAATGAAGAACCTAAGAGATTCTTCCCTTAGGTTGGCTAGGGAGGAATCTTTCACCACCAAAACCAACTATGCACAAGGGTTTTGCTGCAAAGCCCTATCAAGACAAGCCACAAGAGCTCTCTCCAAATCTGATTAGTGAAGTGATCAACATAATGAGAGAAATGAACCCTCATCTCTCTGTTATCCTTCTCGCCCTTCTTTTTCCCATTTTCACCTTTTTGTGACCTTTTGACCTTTTTTAACTTTTAATAGTGACTTTATAATCATTTACTCTATTTTTCCCCAGTCACTTTTTAATTACTTAATGTCATTTTATAATGTTTCATTTTCTCTAATGACATCAAATAATATTTTAATTCCCTTTTCTTTTTATCGACTATGGTCTACGGGAATCAAATAGACCACTAAGTCGTCTTCCTTGGGCGATCATTTAGAAGGAGACATTACAATCCTCCCTTCCCAAGATTGCTTTGTCCCCAAGCACATGCAAATTGGTATGTTGCAAAATCTGATCTCCCTCCCAAGTGGCGTCCTCTACTGGCAAGTCTCTCCACCTGATCAAGAACTCTTTGATAACTCTGCTCCTCAATCTCCTCTCCCTGACCTCCAAACTCTCCTCTGGAATTAGACCCAATTACCCCTCCTCATCCAACAGAGTCAACTCTACAGAAATGGTCACTTGTTGTCCTACTACCTTTTTGAGGCATGACACATGAAAAACGTTATGGATCTTGCTCCCTTCTGGAAGCTCAAGCTCATAGGCCACTTCCCCAACTCTCCGCACTACCCAGTATGGACCATAAAACCAGGGCCTTAATTTTTCCGCACCGTTCTTCTTCAACGAAGACTATCTATATGATTGCAACCTCAGAAATACCAAGTCTCCTACCTCGAAACTACGCTCAACCCTGTGCCAATCTGCACATGTCTTCTATTGATTTTGAGTTGTCTACAAATTATCCTTAAGGGTCTTAAGGATGTTCTAATTCTCCTGAATCCAATCCTTGGCCTTGGGAGCCCTGCTATGCCCAAATGCCAAATCTACAAATGAAGTTGCATCGTGACTGTACAAAGCTCTGAATGGAGTCATACCAATGGACATGTGATAGGTGGTGTTATAACAATACTCCCCCAGATGCAACCACTTAATCCATGTCCTCTGTTGTCCTTACACATAGTTGCACAAATATCCCGCAATCCATTTGTTCACAATATTTGTCTGGCCATCCTTTTGAGGGTGATAAYTGGTGCTAGGAGTCAATTATGTGCCTACCAACATGAAACACTCCTRCCAAAAAGCACTGAGAATGTACCTCGGCAACTCATGAAGTCTAAATACCACCCTRAAAAACAACTCAGCCACCTGTGTTGCCCTTTWCTCTAATGAGACAGTGAAAAAGTGTGCAAACTTGGTCAACCAATCAACCACTACATATATACAAKCTTTGCCATGTACCCTCGGTAAACCTATGATAAATTCCATTGACACACTTTCCCATTTCTACTCTGGAATGGGAAGAGGCTGTAATAAACCTGTCGAGTGCTATACCTAGATGTTGACATATTATTCAAACTCCAAGTAYAAGCCACATCGCAACTTATGGTGTATTGGACCTATGGTATACTTGTTATATATTGTGGGAAATTGATATGTTTTATGGAATGGCAATCCTCCGTTAGTAAGAAATGTGGGACATGTTTTGGTGCTAAGTGTTGAACGGGCATATAATACTYATGAGATCTATGTGGGGGGGGGCGATTCGATTTTGAATTGGAAATGTTATGTTTGGTGACGAATTGGATATACATGGTTGACTATGTGTTTTATGGAAAATGTTTTGGAAGTTTGGGTGCACTCCATACTTCGTTGTGGTTCATGGCAATTAATGTGAAAAGAGGGAAAACGACGTGCATTTACTACACGTCATTCTTACCCTACCTCGAAGTTGCCACCTTCACTATACTCGCGGTTGTTTTGGTTGCTTTGGTTAGTATTACCTCCGTTTTGCTCAACCTTTGGAAGAATAGTGATGCTCTTTAGCTTTCCGGCATTCTCCTTACAGGTATGTTGGCTCTTATCTCTCCATTCATGAACTGTAACTCTGCTCCGAATAAAATCGTTATGTTGGCTCTTAGAGTTTCCATGTAGAGTGTGTTTTCTTTCCGAAGATTACAGTGGATGTCTGTGGGCATTCTGGTTGTCAAATTACATTTAAATTGGGTTTCTTCCTGTTGGCATTTAAACGTTTCAAGCTGGGAAATTTGTTTGGCATTCCATTATGTATGAAGTATGTGTTGTGTTGCACCCAAAATGAATGTTGGTTATTATAGTATGACTGTTGGCAAATGATTATGGTGAAAACATTCGGTTTCACTCATTTCTTGTGATTAAATTTCGAAGGGTTTTCTTTGTGAAATAAAAAGAACAGTTGGGTTTTTGTGATTATTGCGTAATGCCACGCCCTCTACCCAGTCCTTGGAAGATTTTCGGCCCTTTGTATTATCATTCCATTGTTTGAAAATATATTGGAGACCTGTGTATTTTCCTTGCAGCCACTTTGGGAGGTCTGTGGAAAGGTTTGTTTTGGGAAGAAATGTTTTTTTTTGTTTTGCTTTGCAACCCCCATTTCAAAATATTTCACCCATGTGCCTGCCCAGGCCTCGTTTTTTGTATCCGATATATGGACAGTTAGTAAATTCGAAATCGGGTTTTGCTATTTGTTATGGTGTTAACCCGACAATGGGAAAGATTGGTTATATCCATGAAGTCTTGGCTAGTTTGTTATTTATCTATGAGGGTTTGGTTGATTTTGAAGTTATATGGTTTTGAAAAAAACGATGACCACCAATTTCACATTGAGGTTTCGAACCCAGTCCGTTTATGCAGCAATTATTAGGGTTGTGATATAAATTTTATATGATGAAAGGTCGATGGCTTTATGTTTGTTTTCTTAGCCTCCCATGCTGGCTTGAGGCAATCTGGTTTCAAATGATTTTGTAAACAATCTCCTACAAAACGTTTTGATAGTTTAAATGGACATCTATAAAAATAAAAATAAAGGAATATGAAAATTGTAAAGTTTGACATTCCTGAAATTTTCCTTGGGTTTTATATTGAGCACTATAAAAATTGCCATGTCTGGGATTTGAATTGTTAACAGAAAAAGGTTTTTGGCAAATGATGGCAATGTCAATTTTAAAGTCAATAAATGTTATTTCATGTAATAGAACAGTAATCGTCTCATTCCCATTCATTATCTCACTTTCCGCTCATTATATGCCCACCACCTTCCAGCCACGTCAAAATTTCTCTGGTATACATGTTCCCCCCCATGTGTCTATGCAGCCAAAACCACCTGCCAATGATGGTTGGCAAGAAATTGTTCATCAACCTGTAGCTCATCACCATGGTTGGCCTATTGTGTCGTTGCCATTACCCCCTCCTCCACCACCAATCAACCCAAATGCCCAATTCGATCATGCTGCCTCACCAGTACAGTGCTCTCATGCAAGCAAAAGGCTAAAAATTGATGTTCCCAAGCCAGAGCTAGATAAGGGAAAAGGAGTGGCCAATCCTTCCAAGTCCTCCAAAGATTCCTCTGAAACTGTGTCTTCTCATCTTCACCTCAAAGATAGTTGCTCCCATGTTGTCAGTGAGATCCGCTCACAAGGTCTTAATCAGCTGAAGACTGTTGCACAAGAAAAGTCAGAAATGGGATCAAAAGAAGGCAACAGTGAAAAGAGGCAAAATGCCTCACACAACAAATATGGTTTTTAGTGCTTTTTAATGATTTTCTTTTGAAGACAAATCTTATTAGTGTGATAAAAAATGTGTCGGACAGCAAGGACATATTTAGACAGGATGTTTCGGGACAGAATGAGTATGACTCTATTTTTTGCTATAGTCATGTTTTATTTTGATCTTAAAATATTTTGACTATTTATGAGGATGGGAGTTACAAGGCGAATACTTGAGTTAACTTTTTGGGGTATTATGTTTCATGTTTTGACAATCATTTAAAAAATGAAAATGGAGTGACAAGGGGTCCCACCTATTTAGTTATTATTTAAATAGACCCTTATTTATGTATTATTATTTATTTGTCTCAACAAATTAGCTAAGCTAATTAAACTTAACAAAAGGAAGGTAGTTGAACTACCATAACTTATTGGTAAAGAATAAAAGCTCAATCAAATGAAGAGACATGGAGTTAGAGAGAATAGAAGGAGAACTTCTACTATAAGGTTTTCTCTGTACCTGTGAGATACTTCCATTCTTCATTCATTCTGAGCTTACTAGAAAGATTACCATCTTGATGACAGCAGGGTCTTATTGAAGGCAGCAGGATTCAAAACTGAATTATATTTTCCAGCAGCTTGTCTTTATAGGTGTATGATTTATCTTTGACAGTCTATGTGTTCTTTTTTTTTATGGATTAAATTTCATGACTGATAAAGGATATTTTGCAGAAGCAAGTGACAGCGTTTTGTAGCAAGTTGATCCAGATCTTTAGCTTCAGTTTTCTTTTGTTGCCAGAGTCTTTTTGTATGGTGCCCATCGGAGGCTTGTAAATCTGACTTTGGTCCCTACCCTCGTAGGGGTTTGTAAAGAGAATTCAGTTTTGTATCTCAGAATGAAATCAATATAAAAATCAAATTTTTTATTTCAGTCTCACATGTGTATCTTGATGATGTTGTTCAGATTTTGCTTTTATCCTTGTCTCTTATCCATGTACACACTTATGTAATTTATTGCTTATTTTTCTTTCTTTTGCACAGTTACATATAATATATAAAACCAGCCTTGGTCCCTCATGTTAT